>VCRD01003945.1:32505-45562 GCA_006783055.1 Trinorchestia longiramus
CAAACACGTCAGCCATCAAACACGCCAGCCATCAAACACGTCAGCCATCAAACACGTCAGCCATCAAACACGCCAGCCATCAAACACGCCAGCCATCAAGTACACCAGTTATCACACACGGCAGTCAATAAAAAAGTCATCATAAACAAAGCAATGAAAGCGATCTCTACATCGTCATGAAATAACACATCGGTAATTTCGCATGTAATGACTCATTAGCAGCCACGTGTCAGAATATCAGTTGCGAACTGCACACAGCTAACCATAATTCAAACGAACTACGTTCCAGTGCCTAAAATGAAGAAGGGAATGAGTGTAGGGCGTTCAGAATCTTTACCATCATAAAATATAATAACGGTTATCGGACTGCCTTGATAACAAAGCCAAGTCACACAGTTGAAGTCCCTAATTACGTCGCCTTCCACACATGTGAGGTAGCTTAATACCTAATTAAGTCCAGTATTCGAGGGAGTTCGTTGCTATGAAGTCCAATACTCGAGAATGTTTATTACTACCAGGTTGAATAATCAAGGTTGTTTATTACTATCGAGTCGAATATTCGATGTTTATTACTCTCAAAATGAATATTTGAATTTGGTTATTACTATCAAGTCAAACATACCAGTCATAAAATTTTCACTCAATTGCAGCATTTGAAGTCTTTATCACACAAATCATATATTCATATCCGTATAGTACACAACCAAGTTTTACTGTTCAAGTCGTAGATCACTACGCGCAGCCATATATTTAACGCGAAGTTATTTCTGCAAACATGGCAACCTCAATACAGCTCCACGACAAGGCTTTACATTTACGTTCTCGGTACAAAAATCTCTTCAATCTCATCTTGAAATTTGCTTTCTGAGCACAGGAGCTCGCACCGCCATCATACCCAATGGCGTGCCCGCAATTGGGTTGAGCGAAGGAGAGCAATATCATGCAGTCATGATCTGGCAAGGCACTTGTACGTTATGAGTGATGAACAGAGACAAATTGACACACGTCTCCCACCTTCATATCGGAGATTGGAGTCCAACATTCCTCAATGTGCTTGTTTCCAGATTTTGGCGCTGTTCTAGGAAAAAGGATTTACAGCAACATATAGATCAAGTTCCTCCATCTCTGCCACTATTTGAAACCAAGAGTTTCTGATTGCATGAACTGCAATCGATCTCTCAGTCTCTTATAGAGCTCGAATATTTTGTGCCCAGTTACACTAGGCCAATATAGCCCTGATGGTCATCAGCCAGAGACTTAAAAATGACGAGTGCAGGCAGCAGAAAACCTGACCATGAGCGGCAGAGCGTAAAAATTTCGCACTGGTCAGGGCTCCCGTCGAGGTAAACGAACACGGAGGAGGCATGTGGGATGAAGAATTGCATCAGGTGGTTACGACAAAACAATTCGAAGATGGAATGTTCACTTTGATAAACACGATAAATTGCATTTTGACGATCAGGATGAAATAGTTCTTCATTTTCAATTAAGGTGAATTGTTAAATAAAACTCGGTGAAAACATGACTCAATTAGTTCCACTCAGATATGAAGTTTTAGTGTCTTCGTACTAATACTTCACTATAGCCTTCAGGAAAGACACAGTGAAAGAAAAGTATACATTTGACAAACTGATCGACATAAAAAATCACCCACCGAAGAGCATATACATGAAATATGAAAGAATTTCCACTGCATTGGCTTGCAGTAACGTTCACGAAATCGAATATGGTGTGTTTAATTTTATTGTTAACTTTCAAAGAACAATTTCTGAATGCTATCTAGGACGGCCGCAATAACAACGCATCCTCTTTGAAATAACTCGAGAAGCTCGACATTTGGTCGCTTAATGCCAAAAAGTTACGCCGAAGAAAATGCTGTCAAGGACTTCCAGCTATTAAATTTGAACAGCATTTTCAAAATACTCGTAATAGGAGGACAAATCTATCGTTTTCCTCTTCAGCGGAAAAAAATAGTCAAAAACACAGCACAAGCCGCTGTCACTCATCGTGCCCAGAAAATGTTAAAAATAGAGTAGAAAAAAATACTTTGGCGATTTATGACCGTTGAATGTATATTTTATTCCGCGTTGTAGCCAGATGTAGTTATGAAGAGCAAGTTCGAATTTTATGATACGACTTTATGAGGTAAATATTTAGTAAACAGTTCATTGTCAGCCTATAATACAGGGCACAAACTTGCAGTTTACGATAGTATTATTGCGCCTAAAGCATTCAAGGCAAAGAGACGTTTTCTTACCATTTTACTACATAAGTTTATCTAACAGATAAGCCTGACAAAGTTAGTGAGGTTTCTCTTATTGCCATAATTGAAAAATTCTGATTTTTTATGCACTTTATAAAAAATGCCACTAAAGAGTTCTCGTACAAACAATCACAGCAAAAAATTGAATTTTTTTACTAAAAAGTAACTTGTAATATCATTAAGTACTCTGATAAATTCTTCAATGTAAATAAATTCAGTTTAGCGCTACATTGAAGTCAATGCTTTCAGCTCCTAAAATGAGTCACTTTTAAAAATTTCAGTTTCTGTACGAAGTCTCATGTTGAAAGTTCCTTTTCGAATAACAGACGTATACTTTATTTCGCTGCGGACGCTTCACTTTTGCAGGATCAGCGCGAACGTCAGGCAATTATGAGTTCAAAGCCTGCCTTAGTTCCTCAAATCAAGGAGGAAATTGAGCAGTCACCACCCAGGTTAGTCAACCAAAAATTAAATTAATTTACTCTTAAGCAGAAAAAAGAGAGCGGTTATACCAAGCACAAAATTAATTTGACGTTCATTGGAATACCACTGCAAAAATCCGAAGCGCTTTGATTTTGAGATGCTAGAAGAACATAATCGCTTTCCTCGTGCGAAATGGAGAAGCGAGTATCGTTGATTCGTATAGCTCAAGACTGACGTCAAATACGCATGACCCAAGGTAAATAGGCATAAGTCTCTTCATGTTAGTTTTTGGTTTCTGTACGGAAATTACCTCTCTCTATCTCGCGATTCTTATTTTGCAAATTATCAGAGTTGCACCTGGGTTTAAACAACCGAGGCATCATGAAGAACAATGCGTTAGTGCGTAACAACTCTTTATCTGCAGGTTGAATATGTATAAACGTTATCATTTTATTAGCAACTCTGTAGATGGTAAACGTAAAACAGAGCGCCAGCTTTTCATGCTACGACGTGCAGTGCTAGAATCAAACCACACACGCAAATGAGATCATCTACATACACAATACACAATGTATATATCTCTCTCACTTTATCTGCGTGTGTCCGTCCAATTACTTACTTTCTTTTACTGAAGTAAAAATTATTGAAACTCAAATCCGGACATGTATACATGTATTATAAATATTGAATTGTGGATACCATTGGCACCGAATTACTATAAAACAAGTCTTTTTCCTCGTTATTAGCCTTCTTGTCCTACACGGCCATGTTATCGGTTGATAAGATATAAAATGGAAGTTTTGTATACATTTATGAAAAATATTCAGGTTCTGGGAGTACCACGGGTAAAACTGAAAAATGGATTTTATTTCATAGAACCTCAATTTTATCACTTTCAAGCCGTGGAATTTCCACGTGTACTATCTAGGCCATGTTATCGGTAGATAATATACAGAATGGAAGTTCTATATATTTGCATGAAAAATATTCATTTAAAATACAATAATTCTTGGTAAAGTTTTAATGCATTCGTCCCTATAACAATTTCATATTAGTTAAATCTGAACCGTGAAATTTTCCAGGGAACAACCTATTAATTTTAGAATAATAAGAACAATATTTTTAATTCTTCGTTTGTCATACATGAGATCAAAATTGATACTTGTTAAGCTTACCCGTAAATTAACATGCACGTAAATTTCAGGGTCTCAAACCCTCTGAGACGAACAGACGGGAACGCTGAAGTTGCTGTCTAGTCCAGAATGCGACAGTTTATTTCAAGATAATAGGTAGGGACGATGTACAGGACAGGCAATGAATTTGTTCAAAATAAGTACTAGAATCAAAGTGTACAGTATCCTTTGTTAAAAATCTCTCTGGCAAAACCTGTTACCTGATGAATAGGAAATTAAATATCCGTTCACAATTCCATTCCAACAACTAATTCCGTAGATAATGGAAACGTTTGCACTACATTCTATTTTAGTTAACCTATTGACAGACGAAATAGCTTAAGCTGCCAGTATAATAGGAATCCATGATAGAGGATTCACAATAACCCGCAGAGAGAGAGCTTATTCTAAAAGCAGTCGAGCGAACAGTAATAACTTTAATAAAGCCAATAATGGTCATCAGACGCCCTTAATAAGGAACTTTTCAATAGAGCGAGTAAGTCGAGCCCCGGCGCTCAGCAATTAGAGCGGAATGTTTTGAGTGAGAGACCCCCGACTATGAATAGAATAATTGGACTCATTAGGCAGACTTTGGCTTAACCTCACCAGGCCGTCAGTTAGAGGGATGGTTGTCAGGAAGTTAGTATTTCTTACACCTAGTTGGAGCGAGTCAAAAGAATGGGCAGCTCCTTGTTAGGGTAATCGGTTTTTACCGAAAGACCATCCAACTGTAAAATATGCTGTACTGATCTTCAGGCTTATTTCATATCCGTTTGAGCGGTTACTTGTTTGATTGGATAATAATGATTCCGCTTTACCACGGAGGTTAAAACAAACTGCAACAGCGGGGAAACAATCTCAAATTAAGAAGATTATACGAGACAGAAAGCCCAAGAGAAAGGAAAACACGTGATAAGGAGACAGCTCGAGAAGTAAAGCACGAGAAAAAATGTGCAAGAAAAACGAAAACAAGTTTTAATTAATTGCAGGTCATAAAACCGAGAGCCAACACGAATTATTAAGAAATTCTTCAATACTAATAACAACTAATATTTAGAAAATGAATTAAACGTTGAATATGATTGACTTTTCTTATGTATCATACATGCCAAAAGCAACCAGCAGCAAAGTGAATCCACCAGGAAAACACTTGTTCATAGCACACAACTCTGAAATATATTAATAGAAACTACTCCATATATGACGAAGTATATCAGCTTCAAAACAACTACTAACAAATGTTTCATACTTTTTATCGTATGCATTAAAAAAACAATATGCTGTACATTTGATACTGTTCAAAACCCTGAACTTTTGAAGTAAGTACAAAGGTAACACTTCCTTTGTGGACCCAGTATGTAAAAATGGAATCAAAACTACCAACAGTGATAATTTTAACTCGTTTTGAGGGATCAATCAATTCTCAATAAAATATTTCTGATAATCGATCAGAGCAAAGAAAAAACTTTCTGAGCTCAATTTAGTACTTTAATAACAGTGTATGGCATACACTGTGTTAACCCTTCACTGCATGGTGTGACAGATATGCCACATGCCTATTTTTGCGGTATAAAATCATATTCAATAATTATTGAATCTCGGTAGCTGCCTGTGCTACATCAGGAACGTTCGGATCATGTTTTACATGCGTATTATACCACTGCTATACACACATCAGCCGGTAAACCACAGTTGTTGCGAGATAGCTTCAAATTTTTCGAATAATTCATGTACTGAAGGGTTAAGCGTACGCTGACATTCTACGATAAACCACGGAAATAACAGATTACGGAAATAGCCGATCACGGAAAAATGTGTTCAGAAGGGTGGATACTGATATTACAGTCATTGTTAATTCGGCCAAAAATATCGAGCACGAATGAGCATTATGCAGTGCAATCGAAAGATTTACTTTTACATAACAAGGCCCGGACCCTATCAACACAGACATCAAATTTACGCGGATATTACATAAAATTCTGCCATTACAATAATTTGTGACATCAAATAGGAAACGGAATCCCGGAGAGACAATGTTCATAAGCCTGAAATAATTAGCAATAAAACGTATTTCATATGAGTGGTGACACTTGGCCAACAGGTAGAACTCGCATCAGAACAAAATTACGCTTATCTTCACAGATCTTCAAAAGTTATTAAAAACAGACCATGAGCATGGGTCTCTGACAGAGCATAGAAGCAACCAATTGTTTTTAATTTTCAGGTGCTAGCAGCTGAATTGATCAAATAACCGAACAGTAAGATCATTGATGAGGTAAAAGAGCATGATCAAACACTTGAAATCGAGCAGCTGAAAAATTGGCACCGGAAAATTGCAATCACTCACCATCATAGGGAACAGCATGACCGATAAAGCAGTGCAATTTATTCGAAATTGAATGCAGAACTTCAATACTATCTGATAAAAAAACACGAACACGCCCAGCAAAAATAAATCCAACTCATGAAAAGAATAACCAATTCAACCATTAAACATTCATTTATTGCTATCAAAATGAATTTATCGTACAATTAAGCTACGTTAAAAATAAGTCGACTAACAAGAAATATCACAGCCTACCAAGTGTATTTGCGCATAGAAATAGAAGTATTATATAATTAATCTGCCTCGACCTATTTATTGATTGAAAAGGATTGACTACTCTATTGCGATGCATCTACATGTATTTCTCCACCCATTTTGAGCCTTTTTCTCACGCTGTTCTGTAGTACTTAAAGTCTTCACTAGTTCACTTTGAAATGATTCATTTGGGTGACTTTTTTATAAATTTCATGGAAGAAAGAACGTTAAACCTTAATATTATTACCATACATAGGAGTTTCACCTCCATATTTACTCGAAAAATGTTTAAACAGCTGCAGGAAGGGTCTCATCCATACGAAACATGAAAAATAAAGTAGAAAGTATTACGAAGAATGAGGAAGACCGATGAAGTATCGAAGACAATTGCTCTGGAGGTCAGTTACACGGTATACCCGCCCCTCGTAACAGAAAGAAAAGTAAAAATGAACAGATAAGGCTCATCCAATTTCATCTGAGCTCAATATTAAAATGACATACAAGGCTCGTTTAATTACACATGAGTTCATACTGTAAAAAACATTATTTTCAGATTGTGACCTAAAAGACAACTTAGAGCACTGGGACTTTTTATTATATGAAAACAATGTAGATCACAAGCTTTCATTTAGAAAAGTAGTTATCCAAATATTTATTTCCTCCCCAAAATTTAGTTCTCTGTTTATTTGTACCAAAGATGTTTCACTATTATTAATGCTGTGGAAATTTTTGTCCCTACATCAATATTTTTCCAAAAATGAATGGAAAAGAGGGACAATATTCTGATAAATTATCTAAAAGTTGGCTCATAGCAAGAAAAACAGTTGTTACTAAAAAATGTGATTTTAGAGCAAAAGAAGAAACATTATCGCAAAAAGACAGACGCAGGAATAGGAATGTGTAAAGATGCAAGAGAAAAAGCAACATTTAATCAAGCTGTGTGAAAATATTCAGTGTTTCACTAAGCCTTATGTATCAACAATCGAAATAATACTATCAAAGAAATAACACTTTTTTTATCAGAGGGTGCCAATACAGTCATCTTGCACCACGTATGAACCAAGTTATTTCTGCAACAAACCACAGCAAGAATTTCACATAAAACGATAGGAGCACACTGAATAAAATTCTATATGACTGACTTGATGGTACATACAGAACGAAAATTGATTGAAGCCAATGTATGAACAACTCGCTACGGAAGCTGTCGACTTAATTTCAATTCGACTCCTAGTCATGATAATCGTTGAACATTACAGAAGAAAACGAAACTTCCAATTTAACTTTGTACTCGCTTTGAAAATGTATGGAGGTTAAAAGAGGGTGCACCAATCACGCGTATATTTTTGAAAGCGCCTGAGTAGGAAGGGTTAATTAAAAGTCCACGCCCTCGCACCGGCTGACTTGCCTGCGTTGTCTTTCAGAGCAGCAAAAGCAGAACGTGACGCGTCATTAGAAACTCGAGGGAAAGCAGGGCGGAGACCAGGATCTTGCGTGAAAGGAGCCCCACCTCCCACGCCCGTGAAACACAGCGAACGATGTAAGTTAGATCATAATGAGCGAAGGCTTCCAACGGAATAGTTGGTAAGTGGGTCATTAGGAAATACAGGCAGAATAGAGAAGAAATTAGAACTAAAGAGGGAGGAATTATTATCAGAAGGGGGAGTGTCTGTCCGCAGCATACAACTTCTAAACTTAAAAACAGTGAACTCGTGCGGTCGTCAAGCGGATGCAATGCTCAACCGATTGCACTATTCAGTAAATGTCGCGTTGAAATAGAAAATATTTTTTCTCAAAAGTAGCAAAACATTCTCCTCGAGGAAAAATATTAAAAAAACTTTATCAATGGGGCGAGGACTGCACAGCACGAAGGTTATTATTACTATTCTATGTAAACGTTACGGCATGGGACTTCGGTATACGGCATGGGATTTCGGTATTGAAACGGCATGAGACTTCGGTATTGAACCAAGAATGGGCCAAACAGCTCGTTCCTATTGCCTTATTCTATTCTATTCTATGCGCTATATAGTATTTCAGTGACTTGTAAACCGCATTAACCCTAATAGGGCGAAGATCACAAAATCGATAAATGATTAGTGTAAGTGGCATTACAAGGGTAGAGTACTCGTATTTTGGTACCTCGGTTTTCACAGCACCTAATTTACAATAATTGTAAACATTAGCATGTAGTGAGTAGCCCTACATTACTTTGCGTTTACTGTTTAGGATGTAAATCCTTGCGAAAGAGTACTTCACGGATTAGTAGCTACTTTCAACGCATGAAATTTGAGATTTTCGATAGTAGTTACAGCTTCAGCTATTTTTTGAAATGTGGCTTGGAGCTTGGAAAATTATTTCGTAGAAACTGCAACATGAACATGGCTAAGATGTGAATAAGAATTCAATTTATCTTCCAATCAATTTTACCTGCATTTTAATAACATACTACTTTAGGTACAAAATAAAAAAATTTCCTGCATTTTTAATAACCTCTCATTCCAGTTTCAAAACAACTTCATTTTTGTGACGGGCTCTAACCAAGCGAGTCCTGCGTTCTCACGCGCAAATCAATAAACGACACACAAAAAGTTGGACAATAACGCAACATCCGCTGGAGCCCGTGACTCACAATGCCCGGACATGCTTGCGAACAATGCGTATCAAGCAGTGGAATGAATATAATAGAATACAATGAAGCAATAGGAACGAGCCGCTTGGTTCCTTCTTTGGTTGCTACGAAAGTCCCATGCCGTCTAATGTAAGACATGACTGTTCGTACCGTTAACTAATTGAAGTAGTAAAAAAATACTCACACAGCACAGCCCTCGGTTCAAGATTGCAAGCACTTCATTAATTCTGTGCTCAAACTTTGAGAGGTGACCCACCAAAAATGAAATTGCCGTTTGATTTGAGTTCATGATAAAAATAAATGAACGTACGCGTTACTTAAGATGGATTCTTGCTCAAATTTAATGATTTTATGTCTTCAATATTATTCATGTTATTATCCGTGTATTTACTATAGAACGTATTAAGCACATCATTAGACACTGAAAAATAAATATGTAACATTTACGAAAAGAGCTAGGATCATGAAATAAATGAAATTATGACAGGTATCTTAAATAAAACTGATGAACCAACATCTTTCAACAAGAAATTTGGCGCTCTTAGAATTACGTATTCTCAAGTCTAAAAATGATTCGGGATATTAACGAACTCAAATTAATATCAAATTCACCACCTGGAGTTATAAAATGGTTGCATTTTAATTAAATTTGACCAGATATGAAAAGTTGTGCTTGTACAGATTTAACCAACAAAGAAACGAAAGCAAACTCTTAAGAGTTTTCAGCAGTTAAACCCAGGTCCTCTAAGCTTTAATTTCTCCCTCAGGAAGTTTACCATATTTTTTTTCATTTTTTACCATAGGACATGACGATTTTCCCAGTTTCAACTATACTATTCAAAGAAAATTAGAAAATAATTTTCAAAATAAAAGTGTGAGAACATTTATTTTAGGCTAGTGGGCTGCGTGATTGGAAAGAAGCACCAGTTTGTATTGAACATTTTCATAAAAGGCAGCTCTTTAGGCTAGTCAAATGAGCTCTTGCGTTTGCTAACTGTCATTTCACTCCTGAACTGGTGACATTGAAATAGAACTACTAGCGTCTCAGGTATCTGAACCGTGCGTTTCATTTTTATTTGACTAAACACTGACAGACACGCAGAATAATTCTGAGTAATTGAGTGGAGTCTGAAAATGAACGCTACATGGCACGCGACAGCTAGCCCTGTAGAAGCTTCTCAGAGTCTCAATTGCTAGTTTTGTTTAACTCGCAGCCTACCATCAATGTAGAATATGAATAGAATGCAGTAACAAAACATCTATCTACATAGCAAGATCAAACCAGAAAATACAAGTTCTCTATTTCACGGCCACAGCTAACTTAGTTCGAGTCCAATTCAAATAATTTAGGAAGCCCAACAAAAGAACAATTTCCCTGGCTAGGATGATACAGGCAGGCGCGGACAAGCAACGATTGGGCGGCAACAGAGTAGTTTCCTGCATAGCATGACCAACCCGCGTAAAAATAAGGAAAAAATAAAAAGAAACTCTTCCTGCTTCCGCTGAACCGACGTGCACACAATGCACACTCACACATCGTCAGCACCCTGTATTTATAAAGAAATTCCCAATACATGTAAGAGATGTATCTAAGTAAGGAGTATAAAGTTAAGAAAAAGTTTCAGACTAATGAGTTTAAGTTAGCGTAATACACCACCAAGTACAGGATGAAGAATTAGGGAACCGGAAATTGCAAGCAGAAACGAGTTTTACCCTTAAATTATAACAACAAATTTCCAGAAAAAGACTTGTTTATTCATTAGTCCAGAGACTAAAGTAGGTATGAAAATAAATGCCACAACCAAACAACATAAGCAAGAAGGAAAGAACGGTATTTCGAAACAAGAGCAAAAAATTATCAAACAGAACAAAAATTAAGACAGTAAATGTATGAAATTTAAAAAAATTCATGCATGACAACTGCCTCGCGTAAAGGTGCTCTGCTGATGGACAAAAATTATTCCCGTCACAAGTGCTTAGCTTAAATTAAATAGACTTTGGTCAAACGTGGCCAAATTATAACGTCTATTGAAGAATACAATATTATCAAATTCCTGGTTTACCCACCATAGGAAGAACACAAGAATTGCTTCCAAAAATAGAGATTGTAAATAGTGATCTCGGTGTGTATAGGATCATGACAGCGACCACGTCTCGCTCAGAGAGGGGGGGACTTCACTACAACACTGATGAGATTAAGACGTATGAACTTTGTGGAAGTGGATATCATTAATTCTAGACGGAGAGAGATTGAATCAAAATATGTTACTGTTTTTAAAGAAAAAATATCAGACTATATCACACGTACACCTAGCAAACATATCTCGTAACGAAATGATGTCAATGCTTTGGAAGAACATAATCAATGTTGTTCTCGGTGCTGAAAAATATATTTCTTTCCGAGGATACATCAAATAGGTCTAAAACCATTTCTACAAGTGAAGATAATATAAAACAAGGATCATTTAAATGTAATAAGTCTGTCTTCTAAACATCACTCAGAATCAGAGTCGAACCACCTCATAATACTGCACAGGCATCGCCTATCTGCCAAGTTGTTGCAATGAAGTTCCTGAATGAACACAAGTTATTTACTCGCCACCAGGACAAAAACAAAACAAAATCTTGAACACTCCGCATGGAGCAACACAGGAAAGATAAGAGGAGGCTATGCTGCCAAAAACCCAGCTCCTCATTTGCGAAACAATGTTAGACGCAAGAGTGTTTTTTGACAGTACAGTGCGCGATGACTAGAAAATCAGTAAAAGCTTTGTTCGCAGAAAATAAAACGAAATTGTCCGGTATACATGAAGTGAAACCTCTGGCAAACTCGTGAAACAAAGTACCCTCCCTCCAGAAATCTTCTTTTTATTACGAAGAAAATCCCTCCGTAGGGGCTCAGAGTAATGAGAAAAGGTGAAAAAAGACAACAAAATTCGCGTGCAATAACAAGATGTTGGTTTGTATTTGCAATGCAGATAGAGGCCTTCGCGATGTTGCAAATTTGGAGCGAGCGTTGGGACTCCCCGCTCCTGTATGCTCCAAGGACTAACAAAAAGTGCATATCTTAGCCGCAGTAAATTCTGTAAAATACGCAGTACGCAAGAGTAAAGCTCAGAACTCAGAAAATGACAAGAATTTCAAAAATCATCCTAAACTTGGTATTGCTGTTGATTTTATGACCTGCTAATGAGGACGTGGACCTGCGTCACCTGTGGGGTCATGGACCTACGGAGGCGCGAAGGCTTCAATGGTACATTAAATTTTATTTTTCGTATCACAAAAGCGCAACAGAAACTGCTTTAAATAGTAAAAACGAATAAACAATAACATCACGAATATTGCGTTATCATTAAATTATAAAATAGATATATATTATTACAACTAATTAATAATATATAAGCTATATTGGTAAATTTTGCTTTCAACTCTCATAGAGCATTAGTGAAGTATGAGATGGGACACTGCGAAGTGGGAAGTTCATTTCGCAATACCGCGATCACGTTTAAACAGGAACTTGTGCTCTCAACTCCTTCATTTAATGGCAAAAATATGGAATATTACAGAGAACTACGTAACATGCTGACGACTGTCGAAACAGTTATTTCCATGCCTTTTATAATGCATACGTACAGTAGGCAACAAATGTGATATAACTCGTTCCAGGTGAACTATATTCATGCAATTCCTTAGTAACTGAAGACGTTATAAAGCCTAGTGTAATTAGTGAGAAATTTCTTCGAATTAGTGAAACGAATCCAAGAGTATGAGAGAACACATTCCACACGCTGGTCGGGCAGTGAACCCGTTCTGTCGTCTAAGTTCGCCAAAATCTTTTATTGAAGAATAAGTACTGAACTGCGTCAAGCTCTTAAAAATCGTAGCAGAATAAATCAAAACAGATTCAGGAGGGTTGAAGGGCGACGCCTGGAGTCTTTAATAATACATCTTTGCAGCTATCTTAAAATGGCTTCCCGTTGAGGGCA
>VCRD01003946.1:0-15984 GCA_006783055.1 Trinorchestia longiramus
AATAATGCTTTAACTGCGTGAGCTTTCTTTGCAAGGGAGGGTAGAGAGAAGGGTAAGGGAGCTCTGCTCGCAGCGCGAGGGCCGGTCTTAGGCCTACCTACGTTTTTGTCACTGAGTCAGACACTGCAAGCATTTGGACAGGATTATTACTATATTTTTGCTTAAAATTTGCACACATTCAAACTTTAAGTCACTTTTTTTTCCAGTTTGATGGGGGGCACATTCACGGGGATGTTAGTTTGATTTAGATGCTTGGTAGTACTGTCTTTCTGTCACATTTTGAATAATTTGAGCACCAATTTTCTGGTGCGTCTGTTCACGTACAAGCTCTCACTTGGTATTCAAAGTCAACAGAGTCAACAGAGTTTACAGAATTTAAATAATACAGCTTACCACATTTCTTAATATTGAATTCAGTCCCATCAGAAGCATACAACTTTGTAACTTTTTGACTGAAATTAAATGATGCACCCTGATCAATAGCAGCCTGAACAGAGAAAATATTCTGCTTAAAACTAGGAATACAAAGAACATTTTTAAACATTACATTGTGTTTCCTATTTTTGGCATCAATCAGGGTAATCCTTGCATCACCTCTAGCATCAACAATGTTGTTCATCCTAGAAGCATCAGCTAACTCTATAAAATGCTTACTAGGATCAAAATTTTTATCTAAAGATACAAACAACAATCCACCAGTAAATTAGCACTCGGAGAATTTTAAGCAACCAACTTTAACAAGCCTAATCTAACTGCCCGTGTGACCTTACTCAAGGAAATAAAAGAACTCGTCAACAAGGAACTCAGCTTGTATTTCCATGAAATTGGCACGAGAAATAGCTTGGAACTTCTTTTGATTCTTGCCAGCCAGTCCAGAGCGTCCAGATGAAAGTTTGGCCAGTTCAGCTTCAAGGTAAGAGAGGCCAGTCTGGGGCTACAGCAACTGTGGCTGGATAGCGGCAGTGGTGCACAGCAAGTGCACAGTCGGTGCACAATAAGTTCCAAAATGAGTTCACCGTGAGTTCACAGTGAAGTTCCAAAGTAGGTTCGAAAGGTCAGTGGGTGGCAGACGGTCCCCCAAATTCTGCACGTAATGTGAAGTGATGAGCACACGTATACACGGAGAACACCACATCACAAGTCCCATTGACAACTCTCAACTACAGTTCTACAGTTCTAGTGTTAAATTGGTTTAAACGTCGCTTATGACTGTATGTATCGTGGCTGAGTAGTTCGAGTACTTAGTATATGGTTGGAAATTCACCGCTGCGAAAGTTCAAACCCAACTGTGGCAGGTTTTATTTTGTGCCATATCGACATTTGCCCCCCGCCCCTTCAAAAAATTGACCAATCATCGCCTAGGCAATCAACACGTCATGGATCACGTTCCCGCTTGAAAACCGTCGTTGGGTTGGTCATTGCCAACCCCCCGATGTGATCTTACTATTCTTTACTGTACTATGGTGGTAGCCCGGCCTTGCGCTGGACTCAAGTGTCGTCGAAAAGGTTCTAAGTGACTAAAAGTGTAACATCTTTTTTGAACGGTGTTTGTATACTAGTGTGCTGCTGTAGCTATTATTAAATTTCAATGGACGAGAAAGATTAAAAGATATCTCAAAACCTTGTGAAGAAAGTACTAACTCGTGTGCCAAGTAAAATGCATAGGAGGGAAAATATCTCCTCTTCGTGGTGGATAATCAGAAGCCTGGCTTCCTTTTGGAGTATCTTGAGAAGCCTCATTTAATGACTTCATCTATGTCACATGGAGAATATGATGGTTTACAGGAGGAAAAAACATTAAATTCGGAAGCACCTCAGAAATTGTTGAGCCTTCAACAATATACTCTACTAATAGAAAATACTCATTGTACTGCAAAAATTAATTTGAAGTACCAAACTTCGAGGATTTTAAAGGAAGTTTTCATATGAGTTCTGAAGAGGACAACCCAGTTACATGACAAATATCAAGAGAAACAGACACAAATGAAACAACATCCATGCAGCCAACTAGTTTTGGTCCAACCCATAGGAGATAATCCTATTATCAAAAGTTTCTTTTACAATGAAATTTAACTTGCTAAAACACTGGCAGCTTCAATTTTTGGAATTAGTGGCGTTGCGTAGATCCTGAGAAACCTTGTCACTATGAACAGACATTATCAAGCCCCTCAGAGCTGTTTAATATTATGGAGTTTGGCCCCTGGACAGTCAAGTGTTAGCTTCCAGCCAGCGACACCACTTTCGTAGGAGTTGTTGGACCCTTTGGAGAGAACACTTGTAATGAAGAACAACTAACCAAACCACTCAAGGATGCAGACTTTAATGGAGCTGCAGCTAAGCAAATCTACAAAGGCAAGGAAAAAATCAAAACATGAATGTTTGAAGAGATTTTTGAAACAATTTAACACCATATGTTAGAATAGGTTAACTGTACTGAAAGAATACATATATTGGAAACCATAGCAGTGCTTTAAATGCCAACAATTTTGGCACAGTGCTGCACACTGCAGATTTGCTCCTTGCTGTGTTGTACGCAGTGGTTCCCGCAACAGTAATGATTGTACTACAAAAATGGCAAAATTGTTGCAACTGTGGTGGCAACCATGCAGACAATCATAGGATGCCCAAAAATGTAGCAAGTACAAGAAGTAGAAAAAACATGCTGAGTATAAAAGTTATCCTAGAGGGATGCAGTAAAGGAAGGTCTTAAGCAAACTGCAACACCACCAACTCAATTTCAATTAGTACTGCCTACCAACATTACCCTGCCAAGACATCAACCAAATTCTGGCTACCTACAAAATGCACAAACACCAAAAACTAAGACTGTGCTATTGACACCCAAACTAATGATGAATCTTATACATTCACCCAAAAACATGCCACCATTAAGCAGCTGTTGGATCTCTTGATAAGGATATTTACAGCTGCTGATCAGAAAGATGTTCAGATGGATGCACGAGAGATGGTACACAAAATTGCTGCAGATACATTTCAACTTCAATCCTTATATGCTCCATCTAAAAATTCTCAACAACCTTTGGACCAATCCCAGTGTTCTAATATAATTTCCCAAAGGACCATTGAAGGGATTTTAAAAATCATGCCGATCATAGAAGTTACACCCTCTCCTGTCATTGGGCAAACTAAGCCACACAAACATCTAAGGACAGCTTTGAGATTCAGCCAAAAAATCCAATTGAAAAATTCCTCCATAACACTAGAAAAGCCTCACAAAATCCTACTGGCACTGTGTTCACCAACAAAACACCAAAATAGGTACACAAAAAGGATTAAAAATATTTTGGTAGAACTGCAGAAGTGTTTGTAATAAATTGAGTAACCTAAAAGTTACACTATACACCCTTAAGCCATACATTGTCTCTGTATGAAACTCGCCTTTCACCAAATTTTGAACTTTGCTCTGTTGAGTACACAGCAATTTACATGCCCAGAATAATGTGCATGCTGGTGGAGGAGAAGCAATTCTTTTTAAGAGTCATGTCACCTACATTAAGCTTCAATTGATTAAATTTTTCTTCAGTTCTCTTGAAGTATTATGTATTAACATTTGTTGGCAAATAGTGTTTCAATTTCTGTTCTCTGTGTTTAGAATCCAAAAAAAATAGTAACTATGAGGGAGCTGATACATTATATACATCAATTGCAACCTGCCTGTGTTGTAGCTAGTGTGGATTTTGATGCTCATCATCCATTGGGAGAACCTATGAATCCAGCTAATACCAGTGGTTATAACATAGCTCAACTGTTGCCTTGTGGTCCTTCTATAGCAGTGGTTCTTAATCTGGCTGAATCCATAGGGGTTCGGTGAGTCAGTCTCAATGGTTCGGCGGAGGTCTAAACATGCATCTGACTCATATGATTCATGATGACATGCCCCGCTTGGCGATCATTGAATATCCATATGAAACTGGTTGGGTTCTGTACCTTCAAAAAGGTTAAGAACCACTGTTTTATAGATTAATAACTCCTCCCTCCCTGCCTACTTACCACAATATTTACCAGAACTCCTTTTCTACACTTGATTTTGCCTTTGTCTCTGCAAAGTTTCAGCCCACAATGGCTGTAACAACAGAAGGAGATATGGGAAGCAACCATTATTTAGTTATAACCAGCATTGGTACAACTCCATCAACTGCAGGTTTCAGAAAACGGCTAACATAGAAATTTGGAAGTGGGTAATGGGATGACTGTGCTGCTACTCTGCAATAGCCTGAGCTGCAAGGGGTAGATTATCTTGAATAGGAATTTGATTGAGGCCTGCCATATAGTCTTCAAACAAACAAAAGAATGTACCTGTCTAAGTATAATAAATCATGATGGACTCCAAAATGTGCAGCAGCAGTGAAAGCAAAACAAGAGGAAAATATAGTTTTAATCAATCAACTATTACAAGTAAATTTAATTGCATGCAAACACTGCCAGGCTCTAGTCAAATATGAGGTTGAAAATGCAAAAAAGGAATCCTGGATTTCTTTCTGCAATAACATCACTTTGGACACTTCTGCTTCTTTAGTATGGAAAAATCTTGAAATCCTATTCTGTAAAAAAGCTCAGCCTATTTTTACCAATAATCCAAAAATCACTGACTCAGCTTTTAAAGCAAATCCCTTGGCTGACCACTATTAAAAAAAGTTGGCATCTCCATCACCTTTTTCTTAGCACACTTCACTTCATCTTGCTGTAACCTAGAATAATGATACTCCCTCTGCAGTCAATGAACCCTTTAATAAATATGAACTGAACAGGGGCCTGATTTCCATGAGGGGTAGAGCTCTAGGCCATGACAACACACATAAAGAACATTTGGAGCACATGTCAGACAACTATAAAACATGGCTCCTCTGATTATATGTACAACAAAAGCCAGCAATCTGGTATGCTTCCCACATCATGGCAGCGATGCTGCAATCATCATTCCACTACTCAAACCAAACAAGCAACTAACATCAGTGGATTCATATTGTCCTATCTCCTTGCTGTCCTGCCAAGGAAAACTAATGGAACTATTCAGAACAGAAGGGCATCTTCAGAGAAACGCAAGGAGGCTACGGACGAAGATTGTCTGCTATTGATCAAGTTACAAAGCTGGAAGCTATAATTCGATCCATGCTAAAAAATAAATCTGTTATGCTGTTTCTTTGTTGACTTTATGAGTACATATGACACTGCATGGCCAATGGGTTTCTTACATTAATTGAGTCGGTGTGGTGTTTTGGGATCAATGTTGCGATTCATTGAAGGTACTTATTTGTCAGTGAGGATAGCAAAGAGTGGCGTACTGCGGGTGCTGTCAACTTTGTTACTCAACATTATGATGCATGATATGCCAGTGGAGGCAGGGATGTGCTCCTCTCAGTATGTTGATGATCTTGCTCTCTATACCCATCATCCCAATCTTCACATTGCAACAAATACTCTACAGCAGCAGCTCACTGCACTTCATAATTGGTCTAAACAGTGGGGTCTAAAAATAAACTTGAAAAAACAGTGTATGCATTTTACAAATAAAAAAATTGACCCACTTCCTATCTCAGTGGGAGGACAGCAATTGGAATTTATACAACAATTCAAGTATCTTGGAGTGATGTTGGACTCTCCTCAGCATTATCAATTGGAGTATCTCAAGCAATCCTGCGCACCATTGCTCAACCTGCTGCAATCTATATTACATAGGATTGGGGGGCTGACTGTGAATTACTACTTAATCTCCACAAAAACCCTCATCTGAAGCTGACTAGACTATGCTGCCTCACTGTATAGTACTGCTGCTCCTTCATATCTCCTTCAGCTAAACTGCGTTCAAAATCATCTTTGCTTTGCTTCTGGATGCTGCAAAACTTCTGCAGCTTCACTGGAGGTAGAAACTAATATTTCTAAAGATGTACTCACATGTCAGTACTATAATCTACTGTTTCACTGCTCCCTTCTTGGTTCAAGGTGGAAATCTATATCCATGCTGATTTTCTCCCTACCTGAGTATCTTCTCTATCCAATCAAAATGTGTTTCAAATGTATCACAAATTAATGGATACTTCCTTCTCTGGAGGCACCCGTATATATACTGATGGCTCTTGTATTGCTGAACCTACCTGTTTTTCATCTGCAGCAGTGGTTATCTCTTCCAAGGGAGTCACCATAAACTGGAAACTCTGATTTTAAATTCGCATCATGGAGTGTGAGCGTATTACCCTCAAGGAAGCCCTTAAATGGATATTGTTGAACAATCACATAGAAGACAAGTATGTTATTTTTAGTGACTCCTTGAGCTCCTTGCATTTCATACAGAATACAAGGCTAAAACGTTATCTCCCTTTAGTGTACAATATATAAAACAAGATGTTTACCAATGCTTCTTCCCATGGTGTTTACCTGCAGTTTATTCCAGAGCAGAAGGGCATCCCTGGCAATGAAGCAGCAAAAAATGAACATTTGCTGCAGTACCGCACTCTAACGCCATTCTCTTACGAAGAAATGAAAATTCTCCCCTGTGCTGTTTTTGAAACAAAGTGAAACACTGAGTGGTTGAGGGATATCAAACTGACAGGGAAGGGATGTCATTTACTGAAAATTCAAGAAAATATGGGGCAGTGGTCTGCACACAACACCCTTTACATAGAGACAACACTTGCTCATCTTCGTGTTGGGCAGACGGGGCTTCAGTCTTCTGTTTATAGATTCAGTATTGTGGATGTCCTCTATTGCTCCTGTAGTGCTGAAGAAAGTTTTGACCACCTTTTTTTCTCCTGCCCTTACTATACTGCAGAACGTACCACTATGAAGAATTCCTTGATCCCACAAAGTGTACCATTCTGCTTGAAAAGTTTACTTGGAGGTGGCCCCTTTCTAGATCCAACTCAAAAAAAATTGTTAATATAGTTGCTACCTATAAATCATCCATAAGGAAATTAAAACTATCTGAAATTTAATTAAAATTGTTACATTTCTGAGATATGAATGGATTCTTTGAGTGATACCATGTTGAATAAACTTCCTGTAACTCTTTCAGCCTGGGTGCTGAACTTCAGAGTAACAATAAGCATCGTTGAAACCGTGGAGCTGCATGGACTTATCTCCAAAGCTCCTATAAATGTGAAAGAAGAAGTAGGACCTGGGGCTACAAGGACTAGTTTTTGAAGTCCCAAATAAACATGACATAGAAGAAGAAGTATCACACCTACATATTCTGTTTTTGGAGGGCCCCAGTTCTTCCAACCTACCAATGTACCTACATACAACATTCATGGAACAAGAGACTTGGACACAGTAAAAAGGATAGAATATGCTCTATACTGTGGACTTTGACATGAAACGGTCAGTCACCTGGATTTGAGTGAGATTACTTGCCAAACATGAGGGTCTGTTTATAAGCTGACTCTCCCAGTGATACCCTCACTTGGCTAGTTTTTTTTGCATGGAATGACTGAGGGATACCCTTGAGGAATTGTTAGACAACCCTGGCACACAGGCAAAAAAAACTTGCCTCACTGTTGTATGTGTGGGTTTTAAAGAAAATTGAAAGCCATAATAAAGGCCACAGCTTGCCCTAAAGGTTAAGTAAGTTAATTTTTTAGACAAATAGTTTGTGAATTATTTTCTTATGCATGTATTCATGAAATAAATCTATATTAGAACATTCCTATTATGGAATAGTATAAGAATAGCACCTATAAATACTATTTAGTTTGTTGTATTTGTAGAGTAGTTATATTTGGTTTTAGTAATAAAAAATTTAGTTAATTAAAGGTGTATAGCTTAGTATCAAACCCATGATTTGTAGTATTAGGAATACTGAAAAGTCATATACTCTTTTCTTTTCTTTAACTCTTAGTTATTGAAGCAAAGAAAAACTGTGACTGCAGACCTTTGCTGTTATCAACTCGAATGTCTAGATGCATCGTTGCATAAAAAATGTTCTGCTCAAGTGAACAGGAAAGAGTCATTTTGCAACATGATAATGTTACCCTGTTATGCCAAACAAATTTAAGAAAAAATAAAATTCTTAGATTGGGAAGTTCTTCCTCACCCACCATACTCGTCAGTCCTTGCTCCATCAGATTTTCACTTATTTTGTTCTTTAGAGCTTTTCATCAGCAGAAAAAGATTCACAAATGTTCACTAGGTTGAAGTGAAGTTTGATTCCTTTATTTCTTCTAAAGATGTCAGTTTTTTTAAAAGGGTTATTAAAAAGCTCCCAAGTAGATGGACAAATGGTATATCTAATGATGGGGACTTTTGTTAAGCAATAAAGATTTTTCAGTAATATTTTTTTTCATTTATTATTCCTAACAAAAATTAGGACATAACTTTCCAGTACCCCTAATAATAATAATAATAATAATAATGTTTCAGAAAAATATTCTCAGAAGAAAAAAAGTGACCCAAATATTATTTTTTCAGAAGTACAAAATTTATTCATAAAATTAATGGCTTCCTCACTCAGTGCTAGATTGAAATTTCTTTCAATTTGTAGACCCTTCATTACTGAGGCAAGTTTTTACTTAGTAAAATTATCTAAATTAAATTCATTACTTATTCTAATTATTGTCTGAAGAATATTTAATTTTTGTGCTAGTTTTGATAACAGACACTTATTATAACTTATTGTTTTACAATGTGATCTGTTGTTTCTCCCCACAATTTTTATTTGTATTGAAACCATCTGTATGTTCCAGTAACATTAATAACTTTTTTCATACTAAAGATGCACTACAAACTCCTTAGTGAAGCTGAGCTTTATAATTATTTCTTTAGAGCATTATCCTTCAGTATTTTTAAAAGCACCTGTGCTCGTTGGTGGATATGTACTGTTTGAGATGTCAGCATGGGGAGATGTATATATATCTCTTATATGAGGAAATGATAAATTCTTTCTGCAAGCTTTGTGCAAGGAATCAATACTATTCCCTACATCACATTGATTCATGTTAATAATTTAATGACTGAACTGCTTTAGGCATGAGTGCTTACAGGATATTTTAATTAAAAAGAGATCTTGAGTTTGTAATGTTATTACTACTGAGTGTTCATAGTAACAATTTTGTGCAGGGTGTGTGCCATGGAGGTCATGCCAAGTTAGTCCCTACAGTGACTCAAGAACGCTGCTTCAACATTCGACATATCAACAGACCTGCTCCTGATGACCGTAAATTTAACTACAAATTCCAGGTTTGTATGTCACAATTTTCATGTATGAGTGTTGAATATTTTTTATTATTTTGACAGTACCTGTAGTACTTGATAATGAGTATATTAGATTTATAGTAGTTGCTGATTGATAGGTTATTGCATTGAAACTTATGCAACTATTCAAAGATAGTGTCAACTAACATCTAATTTTACTATTTATTTCACTTGACCTCATATAATTATAAAAATTGGGGCTGATGATTTTCTTTTCACTTTTTTTTACATGTAGAATACACAAAATACACTTGTAGACTTGTAGAACACACGGAGTACACGTGTAGACTTGTTTGACATGTAGAATACACTTGTAAATTTGTCTGACATGTAGAATACGCAAAATAATCTTGTAGAATTATTTGATGTGTAAAATACACTTGTAGACTTGTTTGACATGTAGAAAACACAGAATATACATGTAGGCTTGTTTGACATGTAGAACACACAGAATACACTTGTAGACTTGTTTGACATGTAGAATACACTTGTTGGCTTGTTTGACATGTAGAATACACAAAATACACTTGTAGACTTGTTTGATATGGACACTCAGAACACACTTCTGGACCTGTTTAACATGTAGAGAACACTTGTAGATTGTTTGACATGTAGAACACATGGAATACACTTTGACTTTTTTGATATGTAGAATACACTTGTAGACTTGTTTGACATGTAAAATACACTAGTAAACCTGTTTGACATGTAGAATGCACTTGTAGACTTGTTTTATGTGTAGAATACACTTTTAAATTGTTTAACATGTAGAATAAACTTGTAGACTTGTTTGACATGTAGAACACACAAAATACACTTGTAGACTTGTATATGTAGAATACACTTGTAGATTTTTTTGACATGTAGAACACACGGAATACACTAGCAGACTTGTTTGCCATGTAGAACACACAGAATACACTATTTCGACTTGTTTGACATGTAGAACACACGGAATACACTTGTAGACTTGTTTGCCATTTTGATTACACTTGTAAACTTGTTTGCCATTTTGAATACACTTGTAGACTTATTTGAGTTGTAGCTTTGTTGTTTATGGGTGATGGAATCTCCTCTAAAATTTTAGTTCCTCTTGCTCAGGCATTGTAAGCAGCAGCTTCCAATGGTAATCAATTCAGTTACATACATGGGCATTTGTTTTATTAAGATGAGTGGTGAATTTATAATTGAATTGTGGAAGATCCTAATATATTTTCTTATTTTTTAACTGAAATTTTTTTGTGTAATTATGAACAAAAAAGTAAAATAAAGTTAATTCATGCTTTAGTTGTGAAAGAAGAGATGATCTTTAATGTGTGTATTGACTACAAAGGTATTATATTTTTTTGCAGGTATATTACCCCAAAGATGGCAAGTACACTATTAAACATCTTGACATGGAATCAACATGTGGAAGAAATCCAATTACAGGTAATTAACATTCACTGTGTGAATCTGTTATAATCTAATATCTATTGAAGTGTTTTAAAGGAATACAGCATACCCCGTTGTACAATATGGACATCACCCTTATTTCCTGTTTAGATCAGCGGTTCCCAACTTTTTTATGGCTACGCTCCGCCTCATCATGTCTTTAATTTTACTTTAATCAATTTTAGGGATTGTGTCCGTTATTTTGATTTAACATACCTCTTGTTTTTTACTATTTCAATTTTTTGTACATGAATGTTTTGTTTCTCGGATATTATAACATTCAGAAAATGATTAAACTACAATATTTAGAAATTAGGAGAAGGCAGTTGTACAGCATCTTTTTTTCAAAAATGACTTGTTTTAAATAACCTGTTTATCTCTTAGGCTGTTTTGTCCAACACTCGAAATATTTATCAGTAGTCTGTATCACAACCCCACAGGATCATTCTATTTCTCTGTTGACACTCAATTCTTATTAAGTGCCAGCAAGCGTATTTAATTAGAATATCAAATTACAGTCCGCTACAGAACATCACTGATCAATAATCTGGTTTTGAATCGGAATAAAATGAGTTTATTATTTACTTTCAGGGCGCAAGATCGTTGGCACAGCCGGGAAGGGCATGGATCCTAAGTATCGCTGGGTAGATTTTAACAGGTGCGGCCCCAGCGACGGTACAGTGAAGGAGGAGCAGGTCATAGAGGTGCAGTATGATCCCAACAGGGGGCCTTTCATCGCACTCGTGGGCAGCAGGGCTCATCTCAGGTGAGGTTGTGCATTGGAGATGATATTTTATGTTGTTTCACTGTAAGCTCCCAAATGATGTAGAGTTTTGCTACATATCTAGCTACTAGTCAAGAAATTTTCATGTTTATTTATGATAGGCAGTAAACTTTATGCGTCTATTCAGTGAAGTCACATAGCAAATTAATGTTTGGTTTACCAACATATCAAACTGGGATCTTAAATAATAGTTTCAAATAAGATGGAGTACTCCATTACTCTAATGGTTGGTTTGCTCTACCTGTGCTTCGCTTGCCTCAGGTACATCCTGGCCACAACCACCATGGATCTGGGAAGTATCATCAGGTCTCACAGTGTCATCCCTGAAATACCATGTAAGTGAATATTCTATTCATCTACAATATTTTCAAATATGTATTGGTTCATTTCATTGTTCATAATTTTTTTTGCAGAATCAGTCAATGCCAAAGTTGTGTAGAGACATTTCAGGTAAGTAAAAGAATACTTATTGAGTTTCTAAAGGTATTACATGTAGATTAAATGTAGTTGTCATTTTTTTTAAAGAAAACATTTAAACTGTTTGTGAATGAGTCTTCCTTTGTTCAAAAATTATTAAACGAGTTTAAAAAGAGTTTATGTACTTGTAAGAAATGAAATACCTAATTATTAACTGGTGACTTTTTCATGCTTCACATATAAATTCACTGAATGACTACGGTCATATGCTGTTTAAATAACAGGGGTGAACTACGCATTCATTTCAGAGTCAGTTTTTAAAAATTCGTACCAAGGCTGATCAAACTTTGAACCTCATTACCTTCTTTGCTTTATAGCAAACAAAATAGAATCTCCTTTACATGAACACTTGGGAAATTGTGGGTGAAATAAAGCATCTCTAGGCTATTTTTAGCTAGACGAGAGGGTCCATAGGGGTACTTATTACCCTTTATTTCCTAACCCCTGACACTAAATATTTCTGCAGCCAACACCAAGGTGAGTTTGATTATGGTTGCTAGTTCTGGTCTAAATGGTAAACTTTGCTCTATAGTGCAGATCTAAGGAGTTAAAAATAAGTTACCAGAGCAAGCAAGTTAGGTTATAGTTTCAGCGTGACTGAATTTTCAGTGTTTTATGATATTTTTAGCAAGTTTAAAATATTTTCTCTGAATTAATTATATTGTTTGTGAGTTTGAGTATATTTTCACTCAGGGTTACATTTTCGGTGAGTTTGATAATATTTTCAGTGAATTTTACTATATTTTCAACGAGTTTGATGATATTTTCAGGGATTTTGATTGTAATTTCAAGTTGAAGTGTACGAGTGAGTTGTTTTTCACAGTGCAGGGTAAGCCTGGAGACTCTCACCCTATCGGCGCTCTGGCGCTCGGCTCTGAAGTGTGTCATGTGGAGCGCTTCCCTGGGGAAGGAGCTGAGTATGTCCCCTGGCTGCTCTAAGATGCGTAGATAGACGACCTTGGCGAACAGGAGAAAAACTCTGGGATGCCACTTTGTTGTATGTGTGTGTGTGTATTAGAGGGAATTAGAGGCCTCAGCCAAACGCTGGCCTTCAAATCTAAGTAAGTCTGCACCCGTCAGGCGTTGGCGGCAATTCAACTATAAAAACCCCAACAAATCTAGATACCACCTTTCTTACGTGAGAATGTCATGCCTGGTCACTTTTTATTATTTACTTACTTTCTATATTCAAAATTTTAAGTTATCGATGTTATCCGCGTATTGGAATTGGAATGAATAAGGTTAATTTAAAAAAGATCATCTTTCTTGAAAACGGGTAAGGCTTAAGCTCAAGAGCTAGGTGTTTGTAGACTGTATTGAATATTTTGTTGTTATCTTCACTGTAAGGGAAGCTGGCACATGGTGCAGCTGACTTTCCTCTGCAGATGGGTATGGTTACATCCATGTGTTGATTTGAATCAAATCCCTAATGAGTTTGACTGTGGTGGTCGTCGTAGTTTAGTGGAACATGTTGGTAAACAAAGGATATTTAAGAATTACATTGCCACTGATACATAAATGAGTGAGAGCGTCAACGCAACTACCAAAAATACTGGCTACAATCACGTCTAGCTTTTCCCTGCAGCTCTTGCTAGTGTTATCACATCTTAGTGCAGTTCTTAGTATAATCTCTGTTGTTCGTGATGTCTGTTCATGTACTCTTATTTTCTCTATACCGTCCGATTGTGCTAGTTTTGGACGTCAAATACTAAAAACAATCAAGGGACCAAATAAAAAATGCGAATTGATTCTAATTTACTTGATTTGGGATGAAACGGTAACGTGGAAACGTGGCCTCATCTCGTGATGCTTTGTCGTTGGAGGTATTATCTGTACACTAGTGTGTATGCCCGTTAAAAATAACGGGTTTTAATATCATGCATTTGAAATTTATATAATGATATGGATTAAATTTCGGGTGATTAGAAGCAGAAAATAAAAAAAATGAGGTTATGAACACAAAAATATTTATTGCACCAGAAAGCAAAGCACAATATGAACACATTTATTGCAATAGTTCTCGCAAAAGAATATTTTTAATCAAAACTCTATCTCCGATTGTAGAATTTTTTATTACATTTTGGGACTATTTCTGTTGCGCATTCTGCTGAGTGCAACGTACTACTAGCCATGACTAAAGACAGGTGAAGGTAAGTAGAGGCCAACATTGCTGAAAGTTTGTCCTGGTGACTTGTTTACTGTCATGGCAAAAGCTGTAATCACTGAGAATTTTCGGTGGGTCATTATGAAAGGAAGAGATGTATCACGGGGTTGAATCAATTCTGGTTATGAATGCTTCTTCTCCTTTCATGCTCCTTCTCCTTTCATGCTCCTTCTCCTTTCATGCTCCTTCTCCTTTCATGCTCCTTCTCCTTTCATGCTCCTTCTCCTTTCATGCTCCTTCTCCTTTCATGCTCCTTCTCCTTTCATGCTCCTTCTCCTTTCATGCTCCTTCTCCTTTCATGCTCCTTATTATTTTGCCATGAATGTACAGCTCATTGAGCAATACAATAAGCAGACGTGTTCCATTGAGTAATCCCTTGCTAGGGTTTAAATTACGTGAAGCAATATAATTGCACCTTTCTTCCATTTGAGGACATGTGGAGGCATTCCAGAAGGTGTTTGAGAGTTTAGGAATTCCACGGGGTAATT
Source organism: Trinorchestia longiramus (assembly GCA_006783055.1). Classification (NCBI taxonomy): domain Eukaryota; kingdom Metazoa; phylum Arthropoda; class Malacostraca; order Amphipoda; family Talitridae; genus Trinorchestia; species Trinorchestia longiramus. The sequence continues at coordinate 14,552 of VCRD01003946.1, forward strand.
AACTTCATTTTCTGTTATCATCTTCTGTTGAATCCGCACATGTATAGAATGTGTTTTTCTCTGGAATTAAGTTCAAATCGTTGTTCAATTGAAGAGCATCTTTGTTTTTTGGAGTAAGAATAATTTTCCCCCTAACAGTTTCGATTTCTTCGTTCGTATCAACAGTGAGCGAATTGCCGAAGATGTCTTGCACAATATTCCCTGATGAATGCATTTATTGCGGGATCTCAATGAAGTATTACCATGCTCTTCAGCATCAGATTCAGCTCCATTTCCTATTGCAATAAGCAATCTGTTGAACTCCTTTTGGCCTTCTATACGCATATTTTTCATTGTATCTGGATTAGAAATTTGCACAAATTTAAGATAAACTTATCTTTTTCAATGTTTCTGTTCGAAAAAATCTCTAACTCTTAAACTAAAACAGTATCCAATATACAAATTCATTTACAGAACCGGACACCAAACCAATCTGCAAGTATAATAGACAATGTATCTCCATGTTTCTCTCTGTATCTGTATGTGTCCGTCCCAGTACTTCCTATCTATTAGTGAAGAATAATTATTGAACTTGGATCAGAACAGGTATGCATGTATTACAAGTATTGTATTGTGGATACCAAAGGCGCCAGATCACTTTAAAATACTCGTTTTTTGCCGTTATTAGTTTTTTTCTTCCACGGCCATGTTATCGGTTGATAAGATACAGAATGTAAGTTCTGTTATATTTATGAAAAATATTAAGATTCTGATGGTACCACAGGTAAAACTGAATATTCATTTCATAGATCTTTAATTTTGTCACTTTTTAATGAAGGAATGTTAACGATACTATCTGGGCCATGTTATTAATAGGTAAGATGCAGAATGGAAGTCCTGTATATATTAATGAATAGTATTCATTTGACAATAATTCGTCGTAAATCTTTAATGCATTTATCTTTATAATAATTTCAAATTATTCAAATCTAAATCAAGGAATTTACACGGGATTTGGCTAGTATATGAATAAATAAACAAATAAATAAATACACCAAGGGTATTATTAGGTTTAATGTTGTGGAAACTTCCTGAAATTGCATCTTAAATCTTTCTTGGAGCTTTGTTACTTTTAGGTGGTCCATTAGCCTGCGTTCCTGTGCAGCAAACCTTGTCTTCTCATAGAAGCACTCATTCATTTAATTGACTTGCCGCAGGTATTTGCTGGCAGCTGGTGTGTCGGGTGTGGTGAAGAGGAAGCTGGAGGATGGCAAGATGGTGCTGCAGCTCCCCAGCAAACACGAGATCGCCATAGACCCTTACTGCAATGCTGTCTGTGGTGAGTGATGCTGACCCCTTCTTGGTGCCTGCACACTTGTGCAGAGCTGTGCCAATAAGCTGGTTGTGACGTTTTCAGGTAGCTTTTGGTTTTGACGTTTTCAGGTAGGTTTGGT
>VCRD01003946.1:16042-37327 GCA_006783055.1 Trinorchestia longiramus
TTTGACGTTTTCAGGTAGGTTTGGTTTTGACGTTTTCAGGTAGGTTTGTTTTGGTTTTGACGTTTTCAGGTAGGTTTGGTTTGGTTTGGTTTTGATGTTTTTAGGTAGGTTTGGTTTTGACGTTTTTAGGTAGGTTTGGTTTTGACGTTTCTTGGCAGGCTTGATTTGGTGATATTTTGTACTTCTTAATGCCTGTGCACTTTTACAGAGGTGTACCAACAACTTTTTTTCGTGGGTGATGCTGTGCATTTAGTGTCCCAAGTGGCATAATTTAATCACGTTTACAATATACAAAATGGCGCCCTGAATGACTTAAGTTTATTTTAGCTCATTATTTGGAGAACCGTCCGTTGTTTCAGATAAAATTGTACTTTTTACGTGATTTCAAATGGTAAGACATCTGCTGATGAATATACATGAAGTCCCTTGAGAATGGATCAAATTGCTTGTAAGACGCTGGGTGCCACAACCATGAGCTTCAAAAGCAGTTTGAAGGCCGTGCTCGATGCTAATGGAGTCCACATTGTCACATATCAGGTAGAGACAGTTTTCGTCATCACAGTAAGACGGATTTTGCTTGAAACTTAAATATAATTCAAGAGTTCCTCGTACACTGTCACACTTTTCTCGTCCCTTACAAACATTTCCTAATCTTTTGACATGAAGACTTTGATGTCATTTAATAGAATGATTCTAATACAGGCCAAGTTTCAAATCTGGAAAACTCGAAGATTCACATCGGTTCGGCCACGAGGTTGCGCTGGCTGAGATACTACCCTCGGTCTGGGCTGTGGCAGCGCAAGGACGGCTACTGTGGCAAGAAGATGCGGGCGCTGCCGCCTGTCAAGCACTTCGTCAAAGACAGAGTGAAACCCTACATAGTTGAACTCAAGTGCGACACCGAGGGTTCCAGGTCACCTATTGTGCCTATTTGCGACAGGGTTACTTAGTTAGTTTTCTTATTCTCATGTGTTGTTTTCCATCTTTCCATCCAGATTATTCGAAATTCTCTTGAATTCTAAAAAATATTGCTATGATCATTTTGACACGAGTGGAAATTGTTAAACATGCCGTATTTGGTCATCTCATATCACCTGTATTCTTATGAACTTGTAGTTGACCCTTTTTGTTTGGAAATTGTGCACGATTCACAGTGATTTTATTTAGTGCTATTCTGAATTCTGAGTAGTCATGTGAAAATAGCAAACTTTCATACATAAATATCATGCATTTTCTAAACATTATGTACATGTATTTTCCACGACCATAGTATGACAGTAGGCTGCGTTTATTTGCTGTTTATAACTTAACAGCATTGTTCTTATTTGCTATGAATTGATCATTTGGAGTTACTGTGGGCTCTGACGATATTTCAATAAAACCAAATGTAATACTTTACTCGTATTTAACCATTACTGAATTTTGCAGAGAACATTCCTTTCCTAACTTTATCCCCCATACGAACCTCCTGTGGACGTCAGAAGTCTCTTTAAACCACTAACTTTTTTAATATACAGGTCTAGTTTTGACTTTTAGAAACGTTTTGGCCCCTTTGCTGCTTGGGACTGATCTGCCAAATCATAGATAAATGCTATACATTGTTGCGTTCGTCATGGTTCACTCATTGTTCGGATCACTGGAGAACGGTTTCGATGTCTAGTTAGTAGGCCGTGTCTAAACGCTCGAGCACAAAAGTTCTAGTGTGCTCACATCCTGTCTATCTTGTGACGTGAGGTAGAGATTCGTACAGATACATTGCGATGATTTGTAAATTTGAGAAAATACTGTAGTTCAAGTTCGTGAGTCTATCAGCCTGCCTGGTCCCTACGTCACAAGCAGAAAAAAGCATTCTCTTGTAAACGTGTGTTAATATTTCTATCGATTCCCGACGCTCAGAAGGCCCCCGTTTTTACTGCATTCACCTCGTTACGTTGCTTGTTCGATGATTGACTTCTAATAAAATTTCGACGCTTAAACACTAATTCTGTTGGTCGTCGGTACCAAGTTGAGACTGGTTTCTCATAACATCTTGTTTTTCATTTCTCAAATTTGGTTCATATTTCGCCTGTTTTTTCCTAAGATGAAGGACCATTCTTGGGATTTCCAACATACGGGAGCAGCGGTTTTAAGCCTCCTAGAAACTGGTTAAAGTCTCATTGCTAAGCTGATAGAAGTTAGTGGTCATGCAATCGACCGTCATGCGTTAATGATATCGATTCAGTAGAAACAACTTGACTATTGTTGAAACTTGAAACTTGACTATTGTTATCGTAGTGAAAATACAGGTTGCGTTGAATGGATATTGAGTAAAGTACCCAGTGTTAAGAAGAAGTACGAGCGACCTAATGCCAGCCACAACTCCAAAAATGTTTATAAAGTTTAGCATGAGCTTCACAGTGTAACAGAAATTAGAGAATATTGCTTGAAGGCGGGAATTCTGGTCGTGAAACTTCCAGTTCAAGAATGAAACCGCGCTGAATATTTATATATAAACTATTCATATCTAATAGGTTACTACTAAGCTGAGGTAACTTGAAAATTTCTTGTTCAGAAATTTAAACATCTTGAATGCTGAAGAAATATACTTCATTGATCTACGCATTGCTGATCAATACGAGACATTTTATTTGATGGCGATACCTGGGACTATTATCCCTTGATAAAGGCAGCAGTGAGGCGTCTATGGCATCAGAAATGGAACACCACATTCAACAACGAACTGAGAACTATTAAATACGCAGTGCACAGATGGTCTTCGTCAAAGTGTCTCAATCGTCGAATGGAGGTTTTGCTCTGCCGCCTTCGTATTAGTCGTACTGGACTGACACCGCCACCTAATGGAAAGAAAACTTCAGTCATGGTGTGAGCAGGTTCATGTTCCTCTGATTCCGACATATCTAAGCCGAGTGCCCGAAATGTGTGTTCCCCGAATTTTCATGGCTGTGACGAAGATGAGATGTTGATCAAGATGCTCGCAAAAATTGAACGTTTAGTTTTTAATGTTAATGTAGATACACTGCAGTTATTCCTATATACCAGCTGCTTTCAGAAATCTAACCTAGAGCTGGACTTTGCCAGCCTGTAATTTTTTTGCATATATGTATTCGAAAATTTACCTGTACTGTTATCATCTACCATGCGTTGTTATGTCTACTATGCATAGAATACCTACCACCCAAGGATTTTATAAGGTATCTTCAAAAACCAATGCTGTTACATTTCTTATGTACCAACTTTATTGGAAATATACGTTTTTGTTTGTTTATTTGTTTTTTGTGCTACTTGGAGATCCCTGTTTGAATGACGTACATAACTGCAGTACGGTCGAGCGCACCGCGTTGCTGCCTGATGGGGTTTCAGCGTGGGTAAGGAGTTCAGCCGTAAATGTGTAGGCAGCTGAAACAACAGGAGTTAACAACTCTCCTCTTGTTAGTGAAACGTGAGATTTGGCTATTTTTTGTGAAAGAATGGAGTTGATAGTTCTTTTACCTGTTCATCGGGCGTACAATAATAATAGCAATAATCATTTACCTACTCCATTTTTCATTGACTGGTGGCTCAAAACAAATGAGAAATATCTTTAACATTAACGATACGTATACAAGACTGCGGAGACCACTCATTTTTGTTAGTAATATTGATAACTAAGGAAAGTTGGAAAAAATAACCTTATAAACGATGATTTTACATTTGTGTTAGGGTAATGTAACGCATAAAGTGTTATAGTCTGAACTCCTGAAGTGCTAGCAATCTTATATTACTACTAGTTGGAAATATATTCTTAGCATTTAATACGCTAAGTAACCTGAAAATGATGAAGTAACCAGAAAATGACAATATGCTTGGCCCGCAAATGGATCGATATCCATTTTATAGAATGGATACACGTGAATATCCAGTTTTAGTACTAAAATTACTAAATTTGCTCATTTAAATTTACCAATACATGTCGTTCTTTGCATAAACTTAATTTGGTATAATGGTACGTATTGGTAAGGAGTGTTCATATGTGTAAAAATGCTCATGAGCCATAGAAACTTTTCTTAATCATACATTTTGGATAAAAATTTGATTTAATGGGAAAATAGTATGTGAATATACACACGTTTCTTCTTGCATAACTAAAATATATTATTTAAAAAGAGTCAATAGCTTACAAGCGACTTGTAGCCTCGTAGCGTGAATTCCTAAGTTGGTTTCTGTTTATACACTGGCGGTGTTTTGTCTTACTTTTTGACGAGAAGAAGAAGAATAAGAAAAAAATAAAACCTGTGGCCCTACGGCAAATTTTATTTCTATATATTGCAAATTATTCAGATATTCTGAGAAACGATCAGATGTTTAGTTCGACTTGAGGCTTTTGCAGTGTAATTATTACCTATGACCCTCAATATTTTACAGGTGAGTTTTAAGTAAGATCTTATTTAACATAGACTTAGATTTGAGGGCCAGCGCTTGGCTGGGGCCTTTGTAACGGCCTTTAATTCCCTCTAATAATACACACACACACATACAACAGGATGGCTTCCCAGACTTTTTTCTCCTGTGAGCCAGGGTCGTCTAGAGTAATTATTCTGGGGCCACCCTGATTCACTCCATGCAAATGAACCAACCAAGTGAGGGCATCACTGGAAGATCCAGCTTGTTATAAACAGCACTGCATGCTTAGCAGATAGTCACATAGCAAGAGAGTGACTATTCAACATCACTGTTATTTATTCCATGCATGCACTAAGAAATCTTTCATTGCATCCACAACAGTCATGTTACATTCCTCATCTAGCCCTACAAGATATCTCATACCAGAGTCCTCTTCAGTACACCTTGCATTCTACTTATTTTCTCCACACTGCTCATGGATCACATCCATGAGGCTCTCTTGCTCATGTTTGTATTTACTACATTCCAGGACCAGATGTTCAACTGTTTCCTCTACTCCTCTGTTACACTGCAGACATAACCTTGTATTCCCCTCATTCCACCTCCATGTATGCCTATTCACACTTAATGCCTTGCATCTGACATCAAACAAGAGTTGGCTGCCAAAACTTCCATCATAAAACATTTCAAACTTTGGTACATTCTTACTATCATACCAAATTAAAGTAGTTTTCCCATTCATACTATGCTTCCATTTGTTCAGGCCATACTCTTTTGTTAGTTTTTCCAATTTATTTCTTCCACTTATTGCAATTCCACTCCATTCCTTTACCTCCATGACCTCTCAATAACCAATCGTCCATAGTTCTTCCAATTCTAACACAAACAGTCTTCTGAATCTTTAGTTTTCTTGCATGCTCCCAGCAAATTTTCTCCCAAAGACTTTCACTCGGATTCCATTCAAAGATTCGTTTAACCCACCTTTTATTCTCCATTCACTCAATTCTCACCTTATAATTCAACACAGCCTCTATCATTCTTTCAGAAAACAGACTTCACCCTAGATCCCCTCTAAGAGCTTCTGCAGCCGTCCATATCATCCTGACTATTTTAGAGCCTACTGTTTATAGTGGACGTCAGACAGTGTTGTTGTTTCACAGTTAATTGAACAGAGCTTGTTAATTTTCTCATTTGCTAAAGTTAATGTTAGTCATTGGCTGGCAAATTCGGTAAGTGTAGGTCTTTGTAGCATTGTTCATGATTTTAAAGTTATGTATCCTTTACAATTTCTTTATCTAGATCATATCTACAGCCAAAAAATGAAAATTATATGCATACTTTTAAAGGATATTTTCTTTTGAAGTTACAGTGGGTAAAAATTCAGTAAAGTCAAGGAAACCATTTTGGATGTATGACTGCATAGAAAAGAAGATTCTAATGCCCCTTGCCATTTTAGTGTCAAGTTATAAAAATGATTTTAAAAGTGTTTGATTTATTTATGCTAAAGTAAAGTGAGTGGTTTATACAGTGGGTTGTTTGGATACCAGAAGAATCTAGTGCGTGTCAATGTGAGGCAGTTATGTGCCAATGAGAATTGAATGAATGAAAACATGGGTTAATTGAATATCAAAAATAGTAAAGAATATGCAAAAGTAATTTTATTGAATAAATTGTATTGGTTGCTCTACTAAATGATTTAAGTGAATGCCAAGATAGATTTATTGGAAGCCAAGATGGGCTTATCACATGCCAAGATGGGTTGATCGCAGGCAAAGTTGGGTTGATCACATGCCAAGATGGATTGATCGCTGGCAAAGTTGGGTTGATCACATGCCAAGATGGGTTGATCATATGCCAAGATGGGTTGATCATATGCCAAGATGGGTTGATCATATGCCAAGATGGGTTGATCACATGCCAAGGTGGGTTGATCACATGCCGAGATGGGTTGATCACATGCCGAGATGGGTTGATCACATGCCGAGATGGGTTGATCACATGCCGAGATGGGTTGATCACATGCCGAGATGGGTCGATCACTGGCCGAGATGGGTCGATCACTGGCCGAGATGGATTTATCTCATGCCAAGTTGGGTTGATCTCATGCCAAGTTGGGTTGATCACATGCCAAGTTGGGTTGATCACATGTCAAGTTAGGTTGATTACAGATCAAAAATAGTTGGTTGCTTACTGAGTGGCTCTATTGCCTTCCAAGGTTGTCAGCAGCTCTCTGAGGAAGGTCAGCATTTCATTGGGGGTGAGGGGAGGAGGGGGCAATGGGTCTCCTTAAGGCAATTAGATTTCATTAGTCAAAGTAACTTGCATTTGATTCAATGTGTGTCTTTCAAAGGATCAAGGTAGTAAAAATTTAAATGACAATTATTCAGGTAATCAAATTAATCTTAACTTTGTTAGTAAGAAAGTCAAGTTGATTGCTGGGTTATATCCTGGAAAGAGAGCTACTGCGAAAATTAATGAGTGCTTCATTGTACTAAAAATAAAGCTGCATAATTAACAATGTTTGTTATGGAAGAAAATTAAAGTTTGATTGGTAAATGCTCAGTGAAATTTATTTGCAGAAAAAATATTGAACTAGACTAATTTCAGCTGAAAAGTTTAAAGCAAGTGCCAACTGTAGAACACATAAAAATTAGCTATTACTTAAACTGAAATTTTGTTAGATTTTGCTTTTTTAAATAACTATCAAACACTGACTCAAATATGCAATGTATAATCTATAAAAGTGTTTTATATTTATACATTATCTGAGGAATGTAATTTGTGACTGTCACCTCAAACATCTGCTTAGGAGGTGATCCTTATTCTCCTTCTTTTTATGCCTCATATATTTTACTTTATTATAAGCTCTGTTGATTTATGTGTATTCATTTAAGTAAATGCATTTTTGTTCTCACTAATAATAGCAGTACATTTAAGTATACTTGCGTGCATTTCAGATGTGTTAATGTTGAAAAATATCATAAATTATGCAAGTGTATTAAACAAAATTCAATCAGCTCAGTAGTGCATCTCAAGTAATGATGCACAAAAGTTCATTTGATAAAAATAATGAACTGTTAACATCATCAAAACTATAATGCATGCAGTATTTAAATTAGTCTGATTTTTGACCAGAGTGCAAAAAAAATTTACATTGTATCTAGCTATAATAAAATTCTGCTGATTGTTACAATTGAATAATTTTTCAAAATTGTTTATACTGCTACATAGTAGCTCATTAGGCATCAAATTGATGTAAGCTTTGTTGGTTGGTCATACATTATCTTGAGTAACTCCTGCATGAGCACATTACTTCTTAGGGTGTCATTGTTTCTTCTTCTCTTTATGAATAAATGTCATACATTATCTTGAGTAACTCCTGCATGAGCACATCACTTCTTGGGGTGTCATTGTTTCTTCTCTTTATGGATAAAAGCATTTATGTGCTCAAGCTGTTGCAAGCTAATTTTCTTGTTGGTGTGGTTATGTTCTTCAGTCTATATTCAGTTTTCCAAGAATATAGATTTATCCTTGTCATGGTGTTCCTTCCTGGTCTATACAGCTGAAACTAACATAATTTGAAATATCTATTATCAAGTTAATGGTAATCATAATTATTAATAAGCCAAAGTAAAGCATCTAAGTAAAACTTGTGTCATGCACTACAACTACAGCCTGACTGAAGTGTTATGAGTATGAATGCTCAGTGTTGAATCCTAGTCTTTCAAAACAAATATTTTATCACTGTTGGGGGCAGTTAGCCTATGCATAACAAAGTGGTTTAATAATGTGAGCTAATAAACACATTTATTAGCTTGAGTGTATGTTCATCTACTCATTTTATGTAATAAGTATGTCTATGTTAATGTAGTATATTAATAACTTTTTTTTAAACTTTTCAAATACTTATCAAATACTTAGTATGAGTACTGGCATTTTTTGCCTCATTAAATTTTTTGTTATGATAAGAAATTTGTTAGTCTCTGTAGAGGAGAAGTAATAGAATAGAGAAATTTTTTTAAAAACTGGAGGGGCTCGGTCACTTCTTAAATGATTTACAATTAGTGTCTGATAGCTTATTGTAGTTTTAAATCAATAATTATTTGTATTGATTTCCTAATGTCCCTTGTTTGATTAGGATTTGTAATTAAATAAGGTTTTGAAGGGGATTTGCATAATAGGTTCATTCATAGAATGCAGGTCCTGAAACATTTTTTGATAGTATGTTCTTGTTTCATTCATTTTAAGTAAAATTGGTCAGTAAAAGTTTTAGAATAGTTTCACATGTAGCTGTTTTCAAAAATGAAAATGAATAAAATATTGGGATTTAATAATGTTGAATAAATTCAAAGCTTCTAACACTATTTCCTACATCAGCATTGATTTCTTTGAGCTCTGAGTAGGTGCTTGTAAATGTTCTAAACCAATATTGGAAATTACATGCATTCAAAGTTCACTAAATACTTCCATTCAAAACATTTCATTTTGGCATCAGGTACAAAAAAGATTCTGAGATATTAAGCAATAGTGGGCAGCTTTATTTCACCCTCTGTTGTATCAGGACGATACAACAATTTGAAACAAATGCCAATTATGCTGACATGCTGTGGGCCAAGGGGTATTTTACCTGTGTGTGGATAGAAAATATTTAATGCTGATAGGAGAAAAAAGAAAGTTCACTTAAGGCTCACCAGCACTAATGTAAATAATTGGGTCTTTTCTGGCTCATATAAGGCTAACCAGACTCTCAGTGTTAAAATTTTACTTATGAGTATGTTAATCATATAATCTACTGCATAATACTGGCCTTCCATTGGACCAGTTTTGAATTATTCATTTTAGAATTAAAAGTATAACCACCAAATGGGTCAAAGATTAAAAATTTCGTAACCCTTGGTCTCTTACCAGCAAATGATTTTACATTGAAAAAGTGAATTGCTGCATCTTTTGTGATGAGCATTTTTGTGACGTCACGTCAAGAGCAACTGTACGTCATTGGACTAGAAGATCTCACAATAAAAATATACATCAGAAGTATTTGTTTTATCAATTACTCTTAGTACTTGAAGATTATTCAACGATGTGTGGTAAAAAATGCTGATGTGTACAAATGACTAAACTATTGACTTGTTAATATGAGTTTCATTGAATCTAACTCTTAAAAATTTAGCTCATGATGCAATTTAGATGTATTGAATTAATTACCATCATAAGATGAAACTTGACTTTTCAATCACACTTCATGAAATTGTGTTGATCACCTGAGCAATTTTGGTGCTGAGCTGTCAAGTCAACATGGTAGCTAGAAAGACTAGGAGTAGAATAAAAAATACAATGGTAGGAAAGCTTTAAAGCAAATACTGAGTGTAGTAGTGCATGGTATGCACTATATAACAGCTATTTGTCTGATGTTGATATTAAGGGTTTTGTAATAGTACCATGATCGGTATAGAATTATGTATTAACTAGGTACTCATATTTATTTTCTAAAAATATCTGTGTAGTTATAAATTACTCAGCTTGCTGTTATCTGTATGTATATTTTGTGTAAATCTCAAATGCTAGTACAATTTTATTTCTGTGTTTTTTTTTTAAGTTATTTATTTTAATTTTTTAACACGTTCACTACGGTTGATATTTTAGCGGTCTTTTCCGAGCGACGGTTGCACTTGTTCGCCATTGCACACGTAGTGAACGTTGTTAATTTAATACACTGTATTATGAATTAATTTTAGTGTCTTCATCCTGCAAAGTGCACTGGTATTTATTTATGATTGTAAGGATACATTGGTGCTGCAGTTTTTAATGCATCAAAGTCATGGAGAATATGAAATATTTAATAAAAGATTAAATCTCGGAAAGATTTAGTAGGTCTCAGAGCATTGTATAGGAGGGTGACCACAGGGTATATGACATCTGTGTATACTGCAGTGGTCTCCTAGTTCTCTGATCCATATTACCCTGTCAACTAGAAATAACATGATAAAATTTTATAATTTATCCTTTCATTTCTTTGCAGAATGACTGGGAAAAGCAAGCTAGAAAATGGTACAGGCAGTTCAACAAAAGTGGACACACGCGCATTTGAGAAGAAATTCAGCTCCCTGAGGGACACGGCAGAAGACATACAGAGTGTGTCACGCTGGTGTATACAGATCAAAGGCCACCACAGCACCTTGATCCATGCCTGGCTCAGAGCACTCAAAAAAGGTTCCTCCATAGTTTTAGTCAGCTGAATATATTCATCTTTAACTGCCATTGAGCTTGCATAGTGTTCAAATTCTGAATTTTTTAATTTTGAGAGTCAATTTTAAAGTATTCATATATATGCTAAGAATATTTATTATGTCTTTAGTTCTTGCTGCTTTTTAAAAATATTGTCAAGTTTGTATTGTAATTTGTTTAAACTGGTAAGTAATTATACAGTCAACCCTCGATAAGACGGACCTCGGTAATCCGGATATCGGATAAGACGGACGTTAATAATTTAATATGGTAGTTAATATTGTAATTTCTTTTACCCCACAGGCTAAATATTTTAAAGTATACAGCAGTATAGTGCATGCAGTATAATGTATTATGTATTTAGGCCTTATTAAGGTGATTATTTGTGCATATCAATCGGTTCATACTTGGCCATTTTATAATTAGTTATATTGTTGGCTGTGCTTTTGATACAAAGAGAAAGCATTAGTTTGTTTTATTTTTTCGATTACAATAACTGCCTTAACTATAATACTCAATGTCAGAAGCACAATTTGGTTTCTGGCAGCAGTCTGCACATTTGTCATTTCCTTATATGAACAACCCCAGGGTTCATGCATGCCTGTACTCAAATATCAGGTTCGAAAGAAAGTAATGTCATTTTTTTAATTTGATTACTTTGCCGCCTCTTAAGAGTGATACAATTAATAATTTCCAACTAAATTGGTGTTCTAATGTCTAAATAAGTATCAGGAACGATAATTAGTAATATTAAATCAATTTTGACTGGCTTAACCCTCAGGAAATGGATATTAATGAGGAGCATCTGGGACATTGTATGCTCTATGAGTATAAAAAAAGACATTTCAGCTGTGCAAGCTGCAAAAAACCTTCAAACTGTTTTTGGGAGGAACGTGTTGAATGATCGAAAATGCCAATGGTGGGTTACAAAGTTTTCATCTAGAAATTCTAACCTCAAGGATTCCACATTCTGGAAGACCAAAATCAATTGATCAAGAAGCCATTAGAGATGCTGTTGAAGTCTATCCAAAGTTAATCAACAGAGAATTAGCCCGAAAATGTGATACAACTCATACCACCATAATTTCATGCTTTCATGCACTAGGAAATATTTCAAAACCAGGACAATGGGTTCCTCACGATTTGAATGATGCTCAACGAAACCAATGATTCACTATCTGTTCATCTTTGCTTTCATCTCTACCTCACCCACCTTATTCACCTGATATTGCTCTTTTTGATTACAATCTTTTCAGGTCTTTGCAGCATCATTTAAGCAATGAAATTTATGAAAATGGTGAACAACTAAAAATGTCATCGATTAGTTTATCTCATCAAAATCCATGAACTTTTTTGAAGAAGGCATCAAAAAGCTAGTTGATCGTGGATGAGAAGTCATAGAAAATGAGGGACGGTATTGTAGAGACTAGAAATAGCATCTTAAATTTTTTGAAATAAAATCAATGTGTCGGGAAACACGACATTAATTTCTTTCCAACCTGATACAAGGACATTTTTGTACCTGCTGATTGAGGTATGCAGAAATCTCGTAAGGTTAATCACTTGCCAGGCAGAAATAGTTCAATATACAAATAAATCAAGTCAATACAAACAATATTAAAGAACCCATGTTTAAGTGAGCCACACTCTTATGGTTGACTATAACTGGGAATGTAACTGCTAGTACAAATTACATGCCTGGCAGGAATAGTTCAGTTTAAATCATGTCAAGGCAATCAAATTGTAAGAACACAAGTAAACTGTGAGTTGGTGCCCATGAGGTTGCTGTCGTCATTTTAGCAGAATGATGTGTGAAGCTCGTCAATGACAATACACAAACAAGCGTACACTCTGTATATTAGGTGTGAGGGTACCATCATGTTCTCTTTCCAGTTTTTGAATGGTATTTTGTTACTGTTAACTTGGTGAAATAAAATATTGTGGTAGTTATTGCCAATTATCAATTTTAAAGGTAGTACCAATTTGGAGAAAAAATTTCCAAAATAGTATTATGTTGTCCAGAAGTGCTGAGTGATTTGCAAGTGCATAATTACAATGTCATCTAACAGACTTACAATGCTTCTAATTAGGCTTAAATCAAATTGTAACACTAGGATGACAATATGTCTTCCTTATTTATGGCTAAGTATGAATATATTTTCCTTTCAGATACACAATATGTTAATCAAAATGGATGATGAGAAATTGCGCATTAGAGTGGTAATGCTGTTTTTCTTAAGAAAAGTGAAAATGCAAACATTTGCAAAGTGTACGGAGATGATGCTGTGTGTGAATCGACAGTTTGAAGGTGGTTTACCAAATTCAAAACTGGAAACTCTAGCTTTGATGATGAACATCAGAGTGGGAGACCTTCAAAATTGGAAAAGGATGTTTTGAAAACAAAAGGTGAAGGAAGACCAAACATTACAAGTAGAGAACTTTCAAACGATTTGAACATTTTTTAAAGTATATTCTATGAACACTTGGTGTCTCTGGGACACACTTCCTGCTATAATGTTTGGGTCCCTCACAAACTCACTAAAAAGAATCTCTTAAACAGGTATTCCATTTGTGATATACTCTTAAAGCAGGATAAATCTACTCCATTTTTGAAAACACTTGTGAGAGGAGATAAAAAATGGATTGTTTATGTAAACGTAGTGCAAAAAGGAACCTGTAGGCTGTGTAATGATTGCCCAAAACAGCAACCAAAGATGAACATTCATGTCAAGAAAGCCATGCTTTGTGTTTGGTGGGATTTCAAAGGGATTATTTACTATGAGGTTCTTCCACAAAACCAAACCATTAATTCGGATGTGTACTGTCGTCAACTATCAAATTTGAATATAATAATCAAGGAATTAAACCCATAGCTTTTAAACAGGAAAGGGGTGTGGTTTCAAGACAATGCTCGGCCATATGTGTCTTTGGCTACCCGAACACGGCTACATGAACTTGACTAGGAGGTCTTACCTCACCCACCATATTCACCTGACATTACTTCATCCGACTACCGCTTGTTTTTGTCTCTGCAAAACTAACTACAAGGCAAAACATTTAATAACTTTGGGGATGTTGAAATGCATGTGGAAATCTTTTTGTCATTAAAACCAACCATATTTTATGCAGATGGTATATTAAAGTTACCAGATAGGTAGACAAAGGGCGTTTATTTTTATCTTTGTGTTGCATATGAAAATGCTTAGAACTTTCCAAACAATTTTTTTATGTCTTTCAATAAGTCTGTTTTTTGATAAGGATGATATTCCATTCTTGTTTGGTAATTTTGCCTTATTTTTTCTAAAGAAGTAAGGACATGAATAAGGTAAAGAATAAACTTTTCATCTGTGTTCCAGTTTTGTTAAATAATTTTGCATTATTTAGTACAATAAAGTACAGTATAGATACATAAAGCAAAGGAAAATTGTTGACTGTCTGTGAAAATATTGATGCATGAAACCATCTTCCACAGCTAAAGTGAGCCATCGACTCACCCTCTTCTACGTCTGCAATGACATCATTCAGAATGCAAAGAGGAAAAAGATCCCGGCCCTTGTGCAGCAGTTCTTCTCTGCTGTCAAGGAAGGAACTCCTCTTGTCCGGTCTGTATTTTGCTTCTTGTAACATCTTCCTTGACTGTAGATTTAAGGTGGTACTATAAAATGCCAGTCTAATTATGGTTTGATAACCTGTTCTTTACCTAGTTCTGAACTTAGTATGTATAATTTTGAATATTAAAATAATCTTTTTTGAAAGAAGCAGGTATAGATTGAAGCATTTGGTCAAATCGTTTCAATTTAAGCATGTAATTAGGGAAGTAGGATATAAGTATAAAATGAGTAGCTATGGTATACCTTGTATCTACTCCGACAGTGAGGAGAAGATCCGGGCAAAAATAGTTAGGATATTCAGCATATGGGAGGAGCGTGGAGTGTATGACCAGAAGATGATCGCAGAGCTGACTGCAGCCCTCAAACCCAGCGAGTCTATCTCCACATCAGACAGTGACGTTGCCTTGGCCAACTTCCAGGTCAGCTGGGTATACTACCCCTCACTACCTACACAACATCTGTGATGCCCTCTCCCCACACACACACACACGCGCACACACACACACACACACACACACACACACAAACAAACACACAAACACACACAGTACCTGTGCCACAAGAATTGCAGTCTTGAGTAATTGCAAACTCCTTCTGTTTACCAAGCGACTTAAGAGTAGATCAGTTCAATCAAATTTATGTCAAATTTATTACTAAACAAGGTTTTTTTTTAGTTTTTGGTTGAGTTTACACATAAACCTCAGATCTTGCATAAGTTGATAGCACACAGCTCTATGCTTGTGTTCAATCTTGAAAGCAAATAACCTTATTAAATTTCTGTTTAGTTTCTAGTTTATTCTATGCAGAATAATTGCTCTGGAGTAGTAAGGTCTCTTCATATGCTCCACCTTACTTCTACCGCTCACACTACCACAGTTCCTTGAGTTTCACTCAACTATTTTGTTTCTTACAACACTAGTAAGCCCATACGTGAAAATTCACGTGTTTTTACAGATTTTTTGTTTGATTTGCCAGTAGATGCGGGCTTTGCAAAGGAGTTTCCACATTGAAGGACGTGCTTTTGGTGTTCACAATACAATGCTTATGATACATGTATACCCTACCGAACTTTCTCCTCTCTAAATCCTTAAGAGCGTGACTGTGTATTATTACACTAGACCAGACAGTTCGCGTGGAAATTTCACGATTTCGATTTGATTAATTTGTAATTATTGTAGAGATAAATGTATTAACACGTTTGTTGCGATGCGACCCACCGGTGGGTCACTTAGGTTAGGTTCTGTAATTTTTTTAGATCCTTCTAGTGACTATGCGTACAAAGTGAAGTTTTACACCAATCAGGCAATCGCAACAAACGTGTTAAAGATTTACGACGAATTATTGGGTTTAAATGAATACTTTTCATTGATGTATACAGATTTTTCATTCTGTATCTTATCGACCGATAACATGGCCCAGATAGTACCCGTTGAAATTCTTTGATTTAAAAGCGAAAAAATTAAGAATCTATGAAATAAATACATTTTTGACTTTTACCTGTTGTACTATCAGAATCTAAATATTTTTCATGAATATATACAGAACTTCTATTCTGTATCTTTTGTACCGATAACATGGCCGTGTAAGAGAAGAAATCAAATAACGGAAAAATGAAGTATTTTATAGTCTTTGGTATCCACCATACAATGCTTGGAATACATGCGTACATGTTCTGATTTCAATTTAATAATTTTTCTTCAGTAACAGATAGGAAGTGATGGGACGGACACACGCAGATACAGAGAGAGAGAGAGAGATAGAGATAGAGAGGTGAAAATACATTGTCTATTATAACGGGTGGAGCAAAATTCACTTCCCTCTTTTAAATACTATTATAACAAAACCTAATGAAGGCAAAAAAGTGGATTATATATCAAATGGAAGATGAAATTTTAGTTTTATTTCGTATCTAGTATACTGATTATAGACTTATATTGTTACTCATAAACTTTTCACTGTGATCAATAATCTCAAAATGGCAAAATATAGCAAAGAACAGCGGGCAAGAATAGTGGGAAGTTATTTCACGGATAACGGATCTTTAGTTGCAGTGAAGAGGGACTTCATGACAACATTTAATCAACGAACAATTTCTTCCAGACATTGCATTATTGCAATGATTTTAAGATTCATAGAATCCGGATCAACAGCTAATAAGGAACGCTTTGGTAGACCGAGGGCAGTACGAAATGCATATGCAATTCAGCGTGTTTCAAACAGCGTTCAACAAGAACCACGAACATCAGCTAGGGAACGTTCCAATGAACTAGGAATAGACATCCTGACAATAGACTTGCAACTGTACCCATATAAAATTCAACTAAGCCATGAGTTGAAATATGCAGATTATCAGAAAAGAAAAGACTTTGCTCGTGTATTTCTGGATCTGGCAAATGATAAGACCTTTAGCTCACTCCTAATCATATCTGATGAGGCACATTTCCATGTTACATATCCGTTGATATGGAAATGTGCCTCATCAGACATAATTAGGTGTGAGGTCTCATCATTTGCCAGATCCAGAAATGCACGGGCAAAGTCCATTTTTTCTGATAGTGCGCATAATTTAACTCATGGGGTAGTTGAATTTTATATGGGTACATTTGCAAGTCTATTGTCAGGATGTAACGTAGTAATTTTCAAGAAATCCCTGGTTCACTGCAACGTTTCCTAGTCTATGTTCGTAGCTCTTTTTGAATGCTGTTTGAAACACGTTGAATTGCACATGAATTTCGTACTGCTCTTGGTTTACCAGAGCGTTCCTTATCAGCTGTTGATTCGGATTCTCTGAATCTTAAAATCATTGCAATAATGCAATGTCCAGAGGGGCTTGTTTGTTGATTAAATGTTGTCATGAAGTCCCTCTTCACTCCAACTAAGGATCTGTTATGTGTGAAATAACTCCACTATTCTTGCTAGCATTTTTTTGCTATATTTTGTCATTTTAGGGTTATTGATAATAGTGAAAAGTTTGAGTAACAATATAAACCTTTAATCGGTATACTAGATACGAAATAAAACTCCAAGATTCCTCTTTGATTTGATATTCAATCCGCTTTATTGCTTTTATTAGGTTTTGTTGTAATAGTATTTAAAAATGTGAAGTGAGTTTTGCCCCGCCCGTTATATGTAGATAGTGGAATTGCAAGTTCAACCCCTATGTCCCTATAATATTTGTACTACTATAAATACCTATTAGAAGGCAGGAATAAATTTTTCTTCAAGTTGCTTTTTCCTGGCTGTAATGTGATGCCAGTGTATCGTAAAATTCAATCGAATGGAAACTGCATTGGAGGAAGAACTTATTTATGATGATGAATGATGGTATTCAAAGTACAAAACAACATTAATCCAAATTTTATCTCTCTGAATTTATTTTTCTCGGTTTCAGATTCGAGGGATTCACAGTACTGTTTGCTGAACCCTTCATCATCGCAGTTATGAAACATATGATGAAATCTGCGTATTCAATATACATGGTTGAGCAATACTAATGCATGAAATTCGCCACAAATTCAATGTATTCAATGAGGTTCCCATAGTAACAAAATAGGAGAAATTGCGTACAAACATATATATATAAATTTATTCATTTAAGGAGACAACTGGCGTTTTATTATATAGTGTTGAATAACAGAAATTCTGCGACAGTCAAAAACAACAGTAAATAAATGATATCGTAAGTAGGAAAAAAATCATCAACAGGAAGATAAAAATAACAGCTTCCATTGTATTTCATACATTTCTTTTCCAATCTTGTGATGTGATGGTAGTAAAGTTCAAAATATG
This sequence comes from Trinorchestia longiramus, assembly GCA_006783055.1. Classification (NCBI taxonomy): domain Eukaryota; kingdom Metazoa; phylum Arthropoda; class Malacostraca; order Amphipoda; family Talitridae; genus Trinorchestia; species Trinorchestia longiramus. Next base: position 34,048 of record VCRD01003946.1, read on the forward strand.
ACAGTAAATGTTGATGAGAATTTAATGCTGCTTGCCTCACAGACTTCAGTTAATCCACTATAAAATATGACAGTAAATGCTGATGAGAATTTAATACTGCTTGCCTCACAGATTTTAGTTAATCCAGTGCAAAATATGACAGTAAAAGTTGATGAGAATATAATGCTGCTTCCTTCACAGATTTTAGTTAATCCAGTGCAAAATATGACAGTAAAAGTTGATGAGAATATAATGCTGCTTCCTTCACAGAGTTTAGTTAATCCTGTACGAAATATATCAGTAAATGTGGATGAGAGTATAATGTTGCTTGCCTCACACAGCCCAACCAGCTGGTGGAGTCGCTGCGCACGGTGCTTGCTCTGGAGAACACCTCCGCCTCCCTTCTGGGAGACCTCAACTCTCAGGACTGCACTCTGTCTGACGCTGAGCTGGACACTCTCCGGAACTCCGTCAAAGGTCCGCAAATCTTGCAGGATCTGACGTAATGTCAGCCTGCTCTAGCTCTGCTCTGCTAATGAAATTGTGTAGAGAGTTTGTTGATAAACCTGAACTCTTCTAGTGTCTGTGTTGTAATTCCTTGTTCTAACTTCATCGTGCGTTGATTTTCTCATACTCACCTCACATCTTGTGCCAAATTTTGTTATTGGAATACTTGTATTAAATGGGAGAGGTAATTGCAGAGTAGCTATAATGACCCCTGTATTTAACCGCACAGTTTGTATTTCTGTGGTAAATATTAGGGTTTGTTGCTGCACCAAGAGCTGCTTTAGTGAAGAAAGAGAATGTGTTTTGAAAACAGCACAAGCGGAAGGTCCTCTTTCAATTTTCGTACTCTTTCAATGATAAATTTTCAAATGAGTTACGCTCTCAATTTTTTAAAATGTCCCAAGCAGCACTGAGTAATTTCTTCAAGCACAAAGAATTGACGGTGTAGTCTTAATATTTACAGCTTATTCTCAATGAAAAGAAGGCACAGATAAGATAACATATTTGGGTTACATAATTTCTATTTTTTGTGGTTTGCCTCCTGTGCAACACCAGTGTATGTCAGTTTTCGTTGAAAAACTAACCACAATTACAAGAATTTTTCAATAACGCACTCTAGAATATAGAAACGAGCCAGGTGGTAAATTCGTGGGTGACTACTCAAGTCCAGTGTCTTCTGAGTTAAGGAATCAATCTCACGCAGGCACTTCAATCATGCACATGCGTTTAAATCGTGCTCAGGAACCTGAAGTAAAGTAAGATAAGGAGAGGAAAGGTGACAGTCAGTGTTTTTTTAGCAATTTCTGCATTGCACAATAATTATATGACCCAGTGCAAAATAGTTATTACTCGTGGTACACGAAAATGTAGTTCTTGGTACGTAATAGTGATATGAATCATGGTACACACTATATGACGCATAGTGCACAGTAATATGACTCGTGGTCAGGGTTGTGAAGTCAAAAGAATATTTTGTAATTCTGACCACCATATCTGAAGAACTAACTCCAACTGACTTGAAACATGCATCTCTACTGACTCCAGACTCCGACTCCACAACCCTGCTCGTGGTACACAATAATGCGACTCGTGGAGTCATGTTAAACTTATTCTTCTATTTCGTTTGTGCTCAGAGCGAAACCCAAACCTGGACCGTGTAACTGAGTTCGAGGAAGCGATGACGTCACTGGAGTGCTACCTGTCCACCATGCAGAAACAGATCGACGAGCGCACCAAACTCATTGGGCTGATGGAGCAGGCAGAGTCTTACTACGAGGCACAGCGGGGCGAAGCTAAGCTCGTCGTCCACGTGGGTGTCGCGTCTCTACGTCCCGTTCAATCGATAACAGGGATTGTCCAATGGAAAGAGCGAGCTCTGTAGGAGCACGTGCCTGTCTGTTATTTTGTTGAAGAGATTGTCCAGTAATGGTACAGAGAAGGAACACAAAAGCTCTGAAGTGCTAGTCTGAATTTGCTACAAATTAGTTTTAACATCAAAGTTTCATTATATATTTTTACTTCCGTTAGGAGATTTAGAAGAAATGAAGCAGAACTTTTCATTCGTAATGAATAAAACCTCAGTTTGTAATTATGGCGAATTAGTTTTTTTTGTATTCTTTGTGCCACACGGAGACGAGAACGCCTTCGTACACAATATGTACTTGTTATTTACTTCTCTTGATTATTAAAGAAGTACGTACACTGTATGTGTTGCTGTACCTTACACGAGTCTGTTTTCACTAGGCATACAAGAGCTTCCATGGTCGCGTCAAGTCCCTGAAGGTAAAGCTGACGGAGAAGCTCAAGAAGCTGCCTGATGAAGACGGCTCTCCGCTGCTAGAGCCTCCCTCTCCCTCCACTGTGCCGTCCCCCCTCCCCTCACCTGATGAGGGTAGCTCTCCTCAGTCCGAGGACGAGCTCAACGCTTCGAGGGACACCAGTAAGATCTTAGTGTTCAGCTTACGACAGTTTGATTCAGACCAACGGGTCGTAAGTTGAACCTTACAAGAATCACTGACACTACCTTATGGCGTATGTCAAATCCTTGCTGTACTGAGCATCAGAATAGTACTGTTACATGTACAACCATTATTTCACTCTCTTACTCCCTGCACTGGCGGTTGTGAGTACGAGTGAACTTGTTTTTAGCAGATCGTTAGTCTGATGGGACATGTAGCACTAGCGAGTTCTGTGCCGTGCAATGCAGACACCTCTGACTCGTCAACATGGAGTTCAATTATTGGAAATCATGAATAATGATGATGGCCATAGAAGTAGGAAGCAGATTTTGTCGCCGTAGTAAATTCACTAGGTTATTTGCCTTATCTTATGTGTACTATGATTATCTAGAAGTTTCTGCATACCAACTTTTAATTCCTGTGTTTGCTTTTCGCAAGGAAAACCTCAATGTGTGCATTTTTTGTGCTGAGTCATGTACGTGCATTTTGCAGTGTTTAATTTGTTACTTCATATTCAAACAGAATTAACTGTATAGGAAACATACGCCAACTACCTACCTGTCTTCAATGTCTTGGTAATTTATTGATAGCAAAGAATGCAAATAGGAGACAATGCACTTAGCTGTTTGACCAGGGCAGTATTCATGTACAAGATTTGCTGCCAGACGGCCCTGTCTGTGAGTTGTTTGTGTGCTTGATGTAAAGCTCCATAGGCATCGCTGGTTCACTTTCACATCATTGTAATATGTTTCAGTAAAAACGTTCTAGAATGCACACAAAACGTCCCAACCGATTTGTATTCACAGTTCATTTAAGTTACTTGACTCCTTTCAGTC
>VCRD01003946.1:39062-52630 GCA_006783055.1 Trinorchestia longiramus
CAGAAGTCATTCTTCTTCATTGTCATCAAAACCCACCAGCAGCTCAGGAATGAGCAAGGAATATTCGGGGAGCAGCAGCAAAGAATATAGTGCCAGCCACAAAGAATATCCAGGCAGTAGCAGCGGTAAAGAATATTCTGGCAGTACGACTAGCAAAGAGTACTTAAGCAGTAGTGGCAGTAAAGAGTACTCGGGCAGTAGCGGCAGTAAAGAGTACTCGGGCAGTAGCGGCAGTAAAGAGTACTCGGGCAGTAGCGGCAGTAAAGAGTACTCGGGCAGTAGCGGCAGTAAAGAGTACTCTGGCAGTAGCGGCAGTAAAGAGTACTCGAGTAGTAGCGGCAGTAAAGAGTACTCGGGCAGTAGCGGCAGTAAAGAGTACTCAGGCAGTAGCGGTAAAGAGTACTCAAGCAGTAGCGGTAAAGAGTACTCAAGCAGTAGCGGTAAAGAGTACTCAAGCAGTAGCAGCAAAGAGTACTTAAGCAGCTCTAAAGATTACAGCCGCAGCTACAGCAGTAGGGAATACGGACGTGAGCACAGTAAAGACTATCACCGCAGCAGCACTGCACTCCGCGAGCGCAGTAACAGCAGCACTGCTGTCAGGGAACGCAGCAGCAGCAGCACCAGCGGTGAGAAGGAACATTCTAACGGCACCCAAGGTACGAGTTCGTCTAGAGATCATAGCTTGAGCTCTTCAGTCAGAGAACACATTTCAGCCACTTCCAGAGACCATGCTTCTGGCAGCTCGAGAGACCACACCTCAGGTAGCTTGAGAGACTTGGTTTCTGGGAGTTCAAGAGATCACAGTTCAACAGGGTCTAGGGATTATATTTCCAGCAACTCCAGAGATCACACCACCGCCAGCTCCAGAGACCAAAATTCTAGTAGCTCTAGGGATCAGACTTCAGGTAGTTCGCGTGACCAAAATTCAAGCAGTTTGCGGGATCACAGTTCAAGGGACCACGGCTCATCTCGAGACCACAGCAGCCTGCGGGAACGCAGTAGCAGTCGAGACGAAACCAGGTCTTCTTCCTCTTCTTCACATTACGAGAAGGAAACTCGTCATGCCGACGTTGTTGGAGGTCTCAGCAAGGTGAGTTCTGCTGTTACTGGCGTCATTCTAATGTGCGTCACAGTTACTTTCGTTTGTAATTTAGCTAAATAACGCACGTTTTTTAAGGAAACTACTATTTTATAAATTAGTTAAGAATATCTTACTGGTATGAGGGTTTTTGGAAATTGAAGATTGTATTTTCATGCACGATAGTACCTATATGTTATATTGAAGCCCTAGTCTAGTTTGTCTAGCAAGAATGACAATGTTTCTAGTAGTGATGTTTTCAGAAAACTTTTGCGTCTTCATGAACTGTTTTATTAATACGAAATTGAGCGTTATTAATATATGTCTATCAATTATAATAATTGAGATAATGTGAGATCCCAGTGTATACGAATAGAGTATTATGGTTTGTGCTGGTTAGTCTACATCAGGGGTTAATGATCTTCAGTTGTCATTTTAAGACAACTTTGAAAAAAATCATCTGCCACACCTTGGCTGTGGCAGATGATATTCCTGTATTGTTATAGTCAGCGCTGTGCACCAGTATTGCGTTTTAATTCCGTATCGTGAGTATTCTTTAATTGACGTGTAATAATTCTAGCATTGTTGTTGACTTTTTTTGTGAAATAGATAGTAGTAATGATTTATCGAGTTGAACATCGGCCGATGTTCTGGAGCTTGAGCATTCTAAAGGACTAATTGAAAATGTGTTATTTTTAGACTGAGCAGCTCTTACTTACTGTAAGGGCCCCCAATCAGGATGGCGCACAGGATTTGAGGCCATGTCAGCAGGTTCGTTTTATAGTTGTTTTGCCGACGCAAAAGCGTAGCTTACGAAGCTATTTGAGTTCAGACATCATGCCCTATCATAGGCACATATGTTACTGTTTGCGTTGTGCTGTCTGCTGTATAACTGATACCATTGTGCTGCTGCCGCACCTGGTGGTTCCAATTTGATAGATCGTTAGTTCCTGTGGATTTAGATGCCGATGGATTCCTAATTAAAGCGTGAGCTAGTGATGCACTGCACTTTACAAGTATTGAAAGTTTATGGTATCTGTTTCTGGATTTACTGGTATTGAAAGTTTAGGGTTAGGGTTAGTTTTTGGATTTATTTGTATTTCAAATTAAAGGCATTTCCAGATTTATAGATGGGAGAATTTGAGAGAACTGTGGAACCGTAGAACTATACTAGTCCTCAACGACGCACCTAACTTCTTTCTGTTACCCACTGTTTTCATATTAGAGTTTTGATTCATGTATTTGTGTATTCATTGTCTTCGACGTTTCATCGTTTTGTTTTATGTTCCAGATGCTCCATGATTTAATTCCAAAACGTATTTTTGTCAAAGTTGCGTAGATCTAAGCTTTTATGTCACTCATATTGCTATGTGCTACTGTTAATGATGGTTTGTATTCATGTACAAATAAAGAGTTACTCATTGTTACTCATGCAGGAATTCAAACCGATGAGTGCTGCTGAGCTGCTGGACGCGTTTGGCAAGGAGCTGGGACTGCAAGGCCGAGCGCAGGTGGACCCCACCGACCATCTTCACTTGGGAAGCCCTACTGCCAAGGATTCTTCAGTCCCTCCTACCGTGGTCCCCTTACCCGTTCCTCCTCCTGTGTGTCCTCCTCCTTCCCTCAGTACTATACCCATTCCGCCCACTCCTCCTGTCGTTAACGCACCTAGATCGCTTCCAACATTGTCTACTACGTCTCAGTCTCTTCCTCTGCCTCCTGGTCCGCTTCCTTCTACTCTGCCTCCGCCAGTTCTCTCCTTGAATCTCCCCTCCTCAGCTCCCCCTCCTCCATCCCTCTCATCTTACTTACCTTCCTCTCTTCCTCCCTCTGCTCCGCCTCTTCCATCTGATCCTCCTCCTGGAGCTAAAGATCTCATTTCTCCTTACAACGCTCGTAAGGTCTGGGGCGTGCCTCCCCCGCCTCCTCCTTTGCCTCCTCCACCACCTCCGCCTCCCAATATATCTCTTTATGGTGATGCTCCCATCGACACGCAAGCCCCAAGTTACTGGTCTCAATCATCGCTGGATTCATCAAGTTGGTCCTTCGACGACCTCGAGCCAGCAACTGAAGAACACGACAACATCAACTGGGGTGAGCCTCCAGGAAATGAGGAACTCGCTGCCCAAGGAGTCTTTTTTAACGAGCCGTGTCCTGATAACAGCAGTGACAATCACAATGTAAGTTCCCAACCGTCCGACAAAGTGGATAATTCTTCTTTTAGCACAGTAGTAAGAAGCTCTTCATTGTTGGGTATTAGTGAAATCTTATCCGGACTACAGCGCCTGAACAACACCAATCCCAAGGTGCCACCAACTGCCAGCAACTTGAGGGTCATCCCCACCATGCAGACTACTGACCCTACACCTCCGCGGAGCTCGAGCCCCGCCAAACAAGAAACTGATCGAAGTTCATCCGTAGAAGATTATCACTGTTACGATTATCGTTCATTATCTGAAGCTACGACGACTTCAACTGCGTCTAAGAACCCACCCAATGCTGCACGACACAGAAACGCTTCTGGTTCAGATATGGACATTTCTGGGTCAGAGGATGAGCGGGAGCGTCTGGACCGCAAACGTTGTGTTAAGCGACCGGCTTCTGCAGATATTTCTGATGAACCCAGTATGAAGAGAGAGAAAAAAGTTGAATCTGATGATGACAGTAGTGACGACTCTTCGAGTTCATCTTCCTCACCTTCCTTTGTTGAGAAAAATACTACATTTGAAGATTCCGGAAGTCATCCTCGCAATCTTCCTGAAGGTGAACATAAAGCAGAGTCTAACATTTTTGTTATTGATACCATCACTTCCTCATTGCCTCCGGTCCATCCTCAGGTCGCTGATTCAAACGAAATATCAGACGTGTATGACCGCTTGGATAATGACGCAGGTGTTGCAAGCGATAGTACAAATACGGATGATCTTTATGGAGACTTAGATGGTGACAAAAGAGAGCCCGTTATTGATGTTCCAAACTTTAATAATATTACAAATGCTATCAAGATTCTGATCAGCGGAGAGCGCAGGAAATCTGAAATCCCTGAAACACAAACAACATCAACACCCAGTGTGTCTGTAAGTGTTGACAACGACATGTTTTCTGGTCCTGGTAATCGACAGAGTGATTTGCGAGACAGTCTTTCCTTTGGTGCTGCTCCGTCTGTACCCAATGGTCGACCTCCTGTAGCCAAATCTATGTCTGGCAAGCATAACTTAGCTCTTCGTTTGGGCAGCCCAGTGCGCTGTCTCTCTAGTAACGATGCTGCTGACGCCTCGGCCAGTTTGCTTGGACCTCCACCTAAGGATTTGCCGCCTCTTGACCCTAACCCCATGAAAGGAGGTGCTCCCACTCACCCGCCCCCTCCTGTTCACTCAAGACCATCTTTGCCTCCTGCTCAACAGAGGCCGTTTTTCTCGCCACGACCAAGTGGTCCTTTTGTTAACACGTTTCATGCCAGGACTCCTCAGCCCATGATGCGTTCTCCTGTTGGTGGGATTCCTCCATTCCGCATGCGTGGGAGTCCAGGACAGAACTGGCAGCAGAGAGGGAACTTTCGTGGCCGTGGTGGTGGAGGTAGAGGTAGAGATGGAGGTGGCGGCGGTAGAGGTGGAGGAGGAAGCGGAGGAAGAGGTTTTTCCGGGCGAGGCTGGAGAGGCCGTGGACATCCGTGGTAAAACGAAAAGCAATTTGCTTTTGTACATTTTTCTTTAGTGAGCCGCTGTTGTTTCATGAGACTGTAGGCTTCGGTAATTTTGAATCTTTTTTAATTCTACTAGTTTGTTCAGAATGGAACAGTGTTTTTTCTTTTCGGCAGTATGTTGATGTACGTTATTATATTTTAAGCAGCTTAATAGGTTGATTCATTTACCGGCACCGTAATGTTGATGATGCAGCGGCACTCACTAAGTGACTACATCGATCTTGTCATGTATCTGTAATCCCAGTGCGTTACTGATGGAGTGTTAAAACAGTGTATTCTTAACTGTGTAGTAGGACACAGTAGTATTTGATATGACGGTTAAAGAAGGACTTTTTACAGTTTTGTTTCTGTTGCTTCAATGTTAGTTCCGCGTGCGGACTGTGTCTTCAAGGCTGTTCATTTGATTCAACGTACAGAGTCTGAACCGTAGTTGATGCTTATATGTATCACTTATAGGAGACTATAGCCCATAAAATTTAATCTTTTATAGGATGCGTTCTCTTTAAGTAAGTTTAAGATGGGCGTTCTTGACCATCACTGAGCCTTAAGTTTTTGATCACGTATGGCGAGCTTATCTTTATCATGGTTGCTCTTGGGGAAGTTGGCATCTTTGCCTTAATCCAACATTGTTCTTGTTGTTACTGGATTGCAATCATGCAGACACTTTGTGTGCTCGTGAGGAAGATTTTTCAAGTGTAAGTGAGGTGTGTTGGTGATGTGTACAGCGCGTTTTTCTGCTTTTGTAAATGATTATTTCTAGTGTTAACGATTGTAGAATCTTTCTGAAATTAAAATTGATGTCAGCTAAACCCTTTCGAAGTACATTTACTTCAACTCTCACTAGAATTCAAATAGTGTACAATGTCAACATGTGAGACATTTTTTCTATATTTTTGTCAACATGTGTTATTCGCTAAACTATTCAGTGATGTAATAGTGGAAGTCAGTAGTTTGCATGAGTGGAGCCTTTGCCGACAATATTCTCACGCTGTCTAGACTTTGCCCATCTGTTCTCTAGCTAATTCTTTCAAGTTGTAGGTTTTGTTGAAAATATTTCTACGTGAAGCTCTTGTCGTCTCTTACATACCATGCAGCTCATTTCTAGTGTGCTACTTGCACGATCTTGGTATCTTTTCAGGCATTGGCGTTCCTCACACTTTCCAGGGGGTGCACTGAAATGAGTTTTCCTCTAATATAACTCAATTATCAAAATTATGTACGCAACACGTATCTTTCCATTCCCATCTTCTGTCCCTTTCCGTTTCATCTTTTCTCTTCTGGCACACCCTGTCGTAAACACTTTTATATCTTTCCTGCTGGCACCAACCACCACCTACTGTCCTCTAGTGCATATCAGGGATTTGCGCTTCTCGTGAAGGAGGCGACGTTGTTTTACAGCTTTCTTCCTGCACGAGTGTTGTTGTAACCTTATTCTCCAATTTCTCGTCTCGCATTAACGTTTTGTCAAAATGCTCCCTGCGACTGGTGTTGAAACACTCCGACAGCAGCCAGTGCTTGCATTTGCGCTCAGAGTCTTAATAAGGACTCCTGAGTTCATTAGAGAGTGCGAATACTGACAAAATCTGTTTCTGTTCTCAACGTTCCGACGGAATTCTATGTTCATCTATGGTATCCTAAGTTATTTGCTGCAGACTCATCTACGTTGCTTTTAACGTGTTGTGGAAAACCTGTAAGGAGTTAATATTTCAGTTAGGGATGCCTTATTTTCCATGTTTCTTTTTCTTGTTTTGCTATTGATCTGGACGTGTCATTGCATTGAAGGCTCAGATGGGAAATTTCTCGAAGTTTGTCTTCTCCAATTTTTTGGCATTGAACAATTGTTTTATGACACTAGCTGTCCCTATCCTGTAACATTTCTGGACATCATCACTGTGTACCACAGTTTTAGCAACATTTGTATTGAGTTAAAATATCATATTTACATTTTTCTGTCCCTACAGATTTTCTTTTAATTATTTGATGTCTTCGAAAATCGTACTGATAAAAGTAGTCTCTCACTACTCTGGAGTCCAGTAGTGATGTCCGTTATAATTTTATCGTACAGCATTTCAATTCTTCTTAGTCGTAACTAATGCACATTTGCCTGCCTTAACACGTACTACGGTTAATTTTATAAATTATCGTTACATCCCATTTCATTCAACAAATTAACCCCTACAATTTTTATGAGAAAGGTTATACATGTTTTTTATTGAGAACAACGTTTCCTAAACGTTGTAGTTACTAAAAACCACACTCTTTGGATAATTGGCTTGAAGTAATCAATATTGAAATTTACAGAGAAGGGAATTTCAAATGCTTTCAGATCGAAAGTTTCCGAGTGTTCATGATTGATGCTGATGGCTGAAATTCCAGAAATTGTAGTGTTATTTGTACTTTGTGCTGTAGTGTTGCCATGGGTGAGTTTACCTCGCGGTGTTACCTAGATGTGGAAGACTTGCTTTTGACTTAGCAATTTAGATTTTATGATTGGAATTTGAGGCTCGAGAACGAGGTCAATTATTTTTGTGGTCTTTCAGATTACCTTTGAACTTTGTTTCATATGTGTATAGTGAAATTAGTCACGTGCATGGTTCGGGAATGATGCGTAACTTCTACTCTTAGGATACTGTCTGTGCAGTGAAAGACTGACTTTTAAGTCAAAATTTTATATTCTTTTTTCACTTGTTTTGGCAAATCATGTATCTGCTCAGAAGCGAAAACACTGCTGAACTGCGTACTTTACTTTGCTTTAGAATAGCGTTTCGTGTGTTTGGCATTAGCTTTTACCTTGCTCTAAGAGTCATGTTAATTACTAGTTAGTAATAAAGAAAGAAACATGTGTATATTTATGCACTGCATGGCTCCGCCTCAGCGGCACTTGTGACAAATGGCCTACACGACCCGACCAAAGCGAGTGTAGCTTCACCCATCGCCTTGACGCCCGAACACAAGTATTTATTATGTTTCGTGGATGCTTCGTATCGGTGGCATCCATTGGAGGCCATTTGTCCATATGACACGTGGGCTTCTTGAGTACAATAACAGTTCTACTCATCCCCAATTGGAGCTTTTTAACGCTCCCTTTGTGCGGCTCACTGCTGATTGGCACTTGTTGGACAGCAGGATGTCTGTTTTTCATCGTGATCGATGACGGGCTTTAATTTTAGTTTTTATCTTGTAGTGATATCGGTGTACGATGATTGATATTTGATTCTTTCCAGTAATTTCACTGAAATCAAGTATATTTTTTCCAACTTTTTAACGCACAATTTAAAACTCAAATGGTAAAAACTTTTAAATCAATTGCAACAGGTAGCATTATGCTATGAAGGCGCTGACACGTAGGTCTTTAACTACTGTTAATGAGTGATCCGTAAGTCCCGTATTTTTCATTCAATTTCGCTTACCTCAGCTTCTGTCTGCAAAGGTTTATAATTGCATACTGGTTCTAGCATACATTAGCAGCTGCTAAAGTCATCGATATTTGAGTTTGATGTGAGAGCTATAGAGAGAGAAGATATTTAATGTGTATTATTACATCTGCATTTTGTCAGACTCGTCGGTAAAGACGCTGGTAGTGATCTCATTTGTGTTTTGTAAGTATTTTCAAAGTTCGAAGGAACACGTTGTAGGACTTTTTTGTTAGTCTTAGTTTTAATTAAGCCTAATTTTTCCTCATTTACATAATTACGGTTTTCGGCAACGGATTCGTTGACAACAGGTTGGTGTAAAAGAATTTCTCTATTGACGGGCTGTCCCTAAAGCTTTGGGTAGATATACTTTCTTTTTGTAGGAATTCAAATTGGCTTTATGTTTTATTTTCAGATACACTTTCTCTTAATACACACAGACCGTGCTACGTACACTCGTACCTGTACATCTCTAGGAAGGGAGATTTTGATGAAGGTAGGTACATTAGTCGTAAACTGGTAAAAGTGATACTTTTTTATGTTCCCGTATTATCCTGGTTTCCAGTGCCAATAGGGCGTGGAGCTAAAACGCATTTTAAAACTGATATGTGAATAGAAATAGTTACATCTGTTAAATTTCAATTATTACTACAACTGACGACTTATCAATTCCCTCGTGAATTTAGGAATTGAAGTAGTATTTGAGTAAGTTGTCTGTGTGATCCCTTCCTAACTCAAGTGGAAAAAACAATTATTTCATAGGCGTTGTGATTTAGGTGGGGGTAATCCCATTAATTGATTAGTCTAGATTGATATGAGTTCTATTTTATTGAGTTGTAAGAATACATAAAACTTCTAAACTGTGAGAGTAGAACTTTTTCTTCAGGGTACCACTCTGCTTAAATGAAAACGTGTGTACAGATATAAATCGTCCAGTCAATATATGAGTCCAGTTCATAATATAAGAAAGTAGTTTATTTTTTCATATGGATTTGTTGCTTAAATATAGTATGATCGTGAAATTTTTAGACCTATTATGAGTTCATGCAAATTATCGATAGATGTTATATTGATAATTAACCTGAAAAGTGAATAAATCTCTACTTGTTTAGGGTAACTTTAATAGAATGGTGCAACTCTGTCATGATCATGAATCTAAACGAAAGAAGTTTTCACAAAAAATTGAAGAGCATAGATGATATGTAAATTAACTTTCCTGGAATTGCATTTTGCAACGTTGAAGGTCTTAAGTGACGGCATAGTTATAAAATAATACTGATGAAAATAAAGTCTCCGAAATGTTATTTTTTAGAGGAGTCGACATTGTGTTGAGCATTTCTGTCTGTTATTCCCTAGAATGAGAGATTTTATATTATATAGGATGTTATTTTATTCAGACGACTGAGAAACAAATTTAATGGCACATATTCTTCCTATGTGCACCTTTCCATCGTACTTTAACAATGACGTGGTGCTGCATGAGCTAAAAATTGCCCTTTGTTTCTCAAAAATAATAGCTGTGATGTTACTCGCATTCTATTGCTGAGAACCAAATTTTTCAGCGTGTTTACATTCTTTCCTCATATATGAAGAAGAAAACAAGAGTGGTTTTTTATTAGATCAGGGAAATTAAGTGTGCAACATTATTAGTATTGTATTAATATTTCATTGATTGTAAATACTATACCAAATATTTAATTTATATTGTCATTATTTATATAGAGGGTGTGCCATTAGTGGTACCTCTACAGGTACTGGATTGTAGGTAGCACTGCTACGGTAACGGTACTGTGAGACTGAACAATGTTTTATTGCTCTAATTGTTTTTGAAAGAGACCTAACTTATGGCCCACTCTCTATGCATACATAATCTTGAATCAAAAAGTATTTTAAATGTCAAAGCATGTTTCAATTACTTTTGCATCAGTCATTATAAGTCATGGGGACAACTTCCTAATTGAGTAATACCATCATGCAAAACCATGTAATTAAGAACATAATATAATAAATTAATGTGAGCAGCATTCAAATGTAATGCTCAATAATTTTTGTTTTATCTGTTTAGAGTGGCCACTTCTGTGTGCACTGGAAGCTTGCTAGTGTGGCATGACTCATGGAGTGGCTTTGTTTATGTTGCACAATTTGAAGTCACATATGCCCCTAGTGCATATCCTATGATGATTTTAGGTAACAATTCAATAATTGTCTTCTAGTAGCAATGCTGTATCACTAAAAGTAAGACATAAAGTAAAATAGGACTTTTTTGGTTAACAGAAATATACTCCCTTTAATCACAAACAGTTGGTGCTGAGGAAAAGAAATTTAAAAATTCAACTCATGCTGTACATTCTTAACCTGTTGGGCACAAGTTTGCAAGTGTGTACCATAATTAAATAAACTGTGCCTGTCAGATCAGTTGTACCTGAGGGGAGGTTAATATTATACATTATACTCAAACTAAAGTACTAGAAACAATGTTAAAGACTACATTTTTGAAATGTTTTTTGTAATATCAATGTTGAGATGTTATTCTGAATTTATACCAACTGTTTTTGACTGGAGAAAGTATTTATTTACTGAAGGAACAAATTGGTGGGTCCCCCTGCAGCAGATGTGTTAAGTTACTATGATGTAGGTGGTGGTAAAAAATAAGACTACCAGGTTATTTTACAGGTGTTGAATTATATTTAGACCAAAGTTATTATTCTATAGCTGTTGATTTATTATTTCTAACACAAAATAGTCATGAGGGCTATAATAAAGGTTATTCCTATTAGTGTACTATACAAAATTTTGTTGTGCAGGCTTTACTTAAAAAGCCTTTTTTGAAGTTGTCTATCCAATTATCTAGTTGTGATGTGCTTCCTTTTCTCCACTTGTTCATTTTTTGTATGTAAAGGTTTTCTTCATCACATGCTAGGGCCATTAAGTTATAAAAGAAATTTCCTAACATGTTTAGTTTATTTTATATAGCAGAAAATGTCATTATACTGAGGGACTTCTCTCTTTTATATCACTATTCCATGCAGTTGTGCTACAGTTGTTCATGCAGGGTTGCTGATTTCTTATATGTGCTCTGCCAATTGGCTTCAATATTTGTCCTTAGAAGCAATGCAGATTTCTGTCATTAGGTTGCTATAACTCCTGTCTTAATAAGCTTCCATTTTTAATGGGAGGCTTTAAATCAATTTATTATTTATGTAAACTGTTTTTTTTTCAGATAACATAGTTTACAGTATAATTATGAATGCAGTAACTAAAAATCAGTGTTAATTTTACATACTCTTCTATTTAATGAACATATGGCTTCTAGATTTGAAAGTGATTTCATGGGTAAATCTTATGATGTGAACTGTACAAGTGATATACAAGGCAAGAGTTTGAGTAACAGAAGTAGGACCAGAAATCCAGAATTATGGCTCAAAAGCAGGAGAAAAAAGGCTATACTTTCTGGTCAGTCTTACACAAACACAAGAGGCAAGGTTGTGTCATCCAAAAGAATTGGCCCCAATTGCAACTGCAGAAACAAATGTTTCCATGAAGTCAATGAGGAATCTAGAAAGAAAATCTTCAATGGATTTTATAACTTAAAAAGGTGTTGTGGAATTTCTAATACTCCAAAAATTTGACTTCTCTGACTGTCATGTTGTTTTGTTTAATTTCTATTTTGTAGGTATGTATCATTTCTTTACAGTTTGTTCATAACATGTCTACCTGACATAGATGCACCTTTTTTCTGTTATTGAACTTTCATTTGAGAATTTATTACTTTTTAGTTTTTATTTTCTAGAAGTATATTTCAATATTTTATTGAAATTCTGCATGTTAACTTGCATATAATGATAGAGATTGTATTATATTTTTTACATATATAGACTTGAATTGTATAATTATAAGGAATTGATTATTTTTATTGTGTATTTTGGAATTTTTAGGATACTCTGATGTTTCTATGCCAGTCCTAATGAATTTCATCTGCTTTTTTGTTTGGTGTTTGAATAATGCTCATGAATTTTTCAGCATTATTTTCTGACAAGAGTGAGAGAAACCTGTAAATACAAGAAGTCAAAACCTAATAAACACGTCAAATTTGTCACAACATGAGTTAGTGTGCTGTGTATGTCCTTGTTTTAGGGTACTCATTAATTTCTTTGTTTTTACCCCACAGCTATGATGAACAGAATTCATACCTGTATGGATTAATACGAAGGCATGCTGTGTTACGCAAACGTCATCTTAATTCAGTCAAAAGGGCATGTTCATACAAATATTATGTTCGTATCCAAGGCAGAGAAGTGCAGGTTAGTAAGCTTTAATTCTTAGTTGTTTGTAACCTGTCCATTTTTTGTACTGACAAGTTATGTATTAATGGTAATGTTTCACCATTGATATAGAGTGCACAGTCATATGACATGAGAGCTTTTTAATTTAAGCTTTGGAGTTGAGACTTGTTAACACATTGCCTCCGATTGCCTGACTGGTGTAAATCTTCACTTTGTATGCATAGTCACTAGAAGGATCTGAAAAAAACAGAACCTAACCTAAGTGGTACACATACGTACCACTTCAGAGTCAATATGTTAAACTAGGAAAATGTTTTCTCCTTCTGTCCTTCCATGATATTTAGTTTCTGTGCTAGCAATTATAACTGTCTAATTTTTAATATTTTGCTCCTCCTTTTTTGTTGTACAAGTGCTTTTGATTAAAATACAATTAACTGCATTAAACTAGTGTAGCAAAATTAAAATCTTTTAAAAATTGACTGGTAGTGACTTTGCCATGCAGTTGATCTTGATAGCATGCAAAATAAAGTGTAATTCTCATCATAAAATATTTTAGGAAGATTTTTTGAGTTATTTGTGCTTGCTTTGCATTACCTGTTTTGAACCAGATTTAGTTGCATCACTGCCTTAGTTGCAGAGATCACTGGAATCCAAACAAGAGTATACATATCAAATTCAATTTTGTGTTAGAGTTTGCTATGTTCTGCATTTCAATGTAGAATAGAATAGAATAAGGCAATAGGAACGAGCCGTTTGGCCCATTCTTGGTTCAATACCGAAGTCCCATGACGTCTAAAGTAAATCCATCAGTCATGCACATACACCTTAACCACGTAAGTCAATTTAGTCGTGTGCACACATATCACTCACGCACAGGCGTTTGTGTCACGAGCATTTATCTCGATCATACATTAACCTTAAGGAGTTAGGGACATAGTTAATAGGATGTAGTACTGGGGGGGGGGTTCGTATTCCAAAATTTATCGAGACGATTTTTGAATGTGTTCAGTGCCAGCAGAAACTATGTTTTCTGGCAGCTGGTTCCAAGTTGCGGCAATTTTAACGGGAAAAAAGTTCATAGCTTGAGATGT
>VCRD01003947.1:4071-27951 GCA_006783055.1 Trinorchestia longiramus
TGTGGAGGAGTAGACAATGAGTAGACTTTGTGTGGAAGAGTAGACAATGAGTAGACTTTGTGTGGAAGAGTAGACAATGAGTAGACTTTGTGTGGAAGAGTAGACAATGAGTAGACTTTGTGTGGAGGAGTATACAATGAGTAGACTTTGTGTGGAGGAGTAGACAATGAGTAGACTTTGTGTGGAGGAGTAGACAATGAGTAGACTTTGTGTGGAAGAGTAGACAAAAAGTAGACTTTGTGTGGAGTAGACAATGAGTAGACTTTGTGTGGAGGAGTAGACAATGCGTAGACTTTGTGTGGAGGAGTAGAAAATGAGTAGACTTTGTGTGGAAGAGTAGACAAAAAGTAGACTTTGTGTGGAGTAGACAATGAGTAGACTGTGAGTAGAAATGTAGACAATGAGTAGACTGTGAGTAGAAACGTAGACAATGAGTAGACTGGGTGTAGAAGTATAGACAATAAGTAGACTTAGTATGGAAAAGTAAACAATAAATAGACTTAGTATGGAAAAGTAGACAATTAGTAGACTTTCAGAGTAAACTTTTAACGTAAATTTTGTGTAAAAAGATGGAAGAAGTCATCTATATATTATAACACGTATAGCAGCTTCCACAGAGCAAGTTTATTCTAGCAGTCTTACTTGATTTGAAAATCAATTAGACATGTATGCTGACGGTCACAAAACTAATACAAGGGTTCGAGACAGCTCTGAAAAACTTAACGGAACGCAAACAATGCTGCACAGAAAACACAATCAATGTAAATATAACGACGCCTTTAAAGTACTCTTACATGATTAACACCTAGGCTTTTAAACGAGAGAACTGAGAAGCCTTTTCTTCTATAAATAACTCCTCTCATGAAAAAACCACACTTCTGATCTCGAAGAAAAATTCTAACCCATTAATGCCAGATGGAAGCATATGGGCTCAGAGATAATCACTCCCTTTAGTCTCATATTCTAAATGTTTCGTTCAAAATTAGGGTAAAATTACAAAAAATGAGTAAAGTTAAGTGGTAATTTATGCAACATTTTGTTTAGTCTGAAAATAATTTGGCCGTAAAAGGATTAAAGCTGGTAAGTTACACTGTTGGAAAGATTCAAGTTTATTATTTACTTTCATCAACTATGATTTTAGAACACGAGTTCCGCTGCCTTTCACTCCCATCGGCATGAGACTTCGGTATTGAACCAAGAATGGGCCAAACGGCTCGTTCCTATTGCCTTATTCTATTCTATTCTATCAATTTTCTCAAACTAGTATCACATTTATAAATTTACGAACATTTTTGAACAGGTTTATGTAGCAGCAGTATTGCTCACATATGGTGGAAATTACGGTTTTGCATGAACGCAGAAAAATATATGTAAAAAATAGACGCATATATAAAAATCTATATATTTTATACACACGTAAAACGCGTTTTTGTGTCAAATTTTCTTCCGATATTCGAGAGCTAGAGTAAATATCGAGGTTCACATACAAAATAACGTACAAAGTAAAATAAATTACCAATATGTTACCTCAAAATACAGTCAAGTGATTACTGAACCACGCAGCATCGAACCAGTAGTATTGAAAGAAATTCAATATACTTGTTGCAAAACTCCACTTTTTAGAATACAAAAATGAATAAGGCAACAGGAACGAGCCGTTTGGTCCATTCTTGTATTGCTACCCAAGTCCCATGCCGTGCTACCCAAGTCCCATGCCGTGCTACCCAAGTCCCATGCCGTGCTACCCAAGTCCCATGCCGTGCTACCCAAGTCCCATGCCGTGCTATCCAAGTCTCAACAATTAAACCAAAAATTAGAAGTTATTTCACTACAATTTAAAGGCGCTCTATTCACTGATAATTTTCCTGGACCTTTGTTTTCCTTGTGCCACTCGGCTCGAGTCGAGTATTTGTTAGAGTCTCCGTTTTCAAAATAATGGACGATGAGATTGTATTATGAATGTCACACAAGAGAATCAATTTTGATGCCACAAAAACAACCGCCATATTCACAAGAATAAGAACATTTCTGCGACACAGACAATAAAGAATTTTAATAACAAAACCGCGACGACACCGAAATCACTGCCAGAATACCCGGGATGGTACCGAAATCACTGCCAGAATACCCGGGACGGTACCGGAATCACTGCCAGAATTCCCAGAACGGTACCGGAATCGCTGCCAGAATTCCCAGAACGGTACCGGAATCATTGTAGGTATCAGTACAGCAAGGAATTGTCGAACCACAGACAGGGTGGGCCAAAAAAAGTATACTCGTAGGTATACTCTTTAAATTGCAATAACTTAGTTTCTCTTCAGCGGAAGAAATAAATACAATCATCATTGGAAAGCTGAGAAAATGACCATTTATTTACATATGACATAACTATGCACATATTCAGTTATGTACAATAACAGAAAATAAATTTTACAATCTAAAGAGTGTATACTTTTTTTTGGTCCAGCCTGTGTACATGTACATTGTTCGGATTCAAACAATTGACATGCACGCGCTAGATTCCTTTTGGAATACGACTGATATGAAAGTTGTCAGTTAGTGTCCATTGGGAATTGGTCAAATTAAAAAATTGGGTAAAATAAAAAAATTTAAACGTGGGACTTTCTTAAAGATTTTTTTCAAATGTCTGCCAGTATCGCGTAAAGAAACAAACACGTTTTCAGAACAAAAAAAGACACCCGTTTAAAAACATATTCAACATTCCAGTGAAATAATTGATGTGAATTTCAACTGCTTAAAAGTCAGGCACATTTGCTGGAATTTTCTTCAATTTTAATAAAATGAGGAGAGCAAAACACACTGATAAAAACTTCATTATAATGCGAACGTTTCACTCCTTAAAAGTCATATTGTATTTAAGAATTCGTTTTCCTACAGAAATTTCATGGATAGAAATCTATTGTTTTTTAAACAAGCAATCAATAATAACATTGACATTTGAAATCCATGGACCGTTCCAATCATTTTTTTCAATCAAATCGGATTGCACGAAACAATTAGTCCCCTTCATTTTGTTACGTTACGCATTTTAGAAATGTACAGCGAGCCGAAAAAACATAAAACGAATCTCCGCGACAATTATAAAATAGAAAACCTAAGCAATTTTTACATCACAATTAGAAGCTTAGTCCTTTGGCTGCACCAAGTCGCTAAGTAAAAAATATTTCTACCAATGACTACGAAAATCAGTAAAAATTCTACGGAAAAAAGCACCACAAGCGGGCCACATGTTGGCGAAGATGTATGACTTGAAAGAGGGACAAAACTGCAGTAAAGCAATCGTATTTGACGGCATATAAGACGCACATTTTAGGAGTTTATGGTAGGTAAAAGTACTGAGCATAAGCTGGGTTAGTGAGCGTCAGAGAGAAGATTATCCTAGGCCTATGAGAGGTCTCAAACTTCACATACGATACATACGACGCAGGACGTTTTTTTTGAGCCAAAATTTTGTATAAAAAAAGTGCGTCATATATGCCGTCCAATACGGTGTCATTTCAATCACCTGACAGAAGGCGGAGGAGATGCTTGAGCTTGGCACAGAAGAGTTATGTCACCGTGGCCTGGGTAGTCAAGATACTGAGTTTTCACTGCTGATGACAAATGAGGCGCGGAGGAACCCAAAGAACCTGAGGTAATCGAACCCTAACTTAGTTATGTTAACTTTCACGCTCATACTTCAGATTTCTCTGATATTCGCTAGTGATGTATCTTAATAAATGGTAAGTATGTGAGTTGATTTCGAATTAAAGTTTTCAATACAATTTTGATTAACCCTTTCAGGCTCATACTTTTGATAGAAAAAAAATTATAACATGCTCAAAAACTTGTAGATTCATAAGGATACTCCCTTGCATTTATGACGGTGGCACAAATTTTGAGCTGCTGAGCAGCGCAGGAACTCAATTTCGAAAAGAAACTGAAATTTTGAAAAGTGGTGTGCTTTCTGTACCCCCAAGCATCAAACATGACCTCTTCGGAGGTATGAAAAGTAAAAAGGAGACGTTTATACTCGAGAAGAGCTACTTACAGGAGTACATGTACATTGACCATTCATGCTTGGTAAAACTGGATCTCTTTCCGACAGTAAATGTAGTTCTAAAAGCAGCACCAGACAGTCTGTTGCTGTACATGTTAACAGACAGAGAGCGATAAAATAAAACAGGAGCGTAAAAACAAGAAAAATAATTGCTGAAGTAGAAAAGAAAAACGTATAAAAAGGCATCTGTACCAGTATGGAAAGAATCATGACTGTGCTTTGGTGTTTTTGAACAGAATAAAGCATTTGAGTCGTAGACCATGACAACTACTCATCTATCTAGTTACCATAGCCTCGCAGGCTATCAATCTCTATCTCGTAATTAGAAAAGAATTTATGAATATATGTATCTTCTTACCATAATTTTGACGCAAGAGCAATACAATGCAAGCAGACGAGTTATATGAGCTCATTGAGACTTATAAATACCATAATGGCCTTTACGATGCTACTCTAGAAAGCCTTTTCGACCTAGACGATATCTGAACCAAAAATAACGGCCGTCAACTAATAAGAAAATTCACAACATCCCAAGCTTCAAACTTCGTTCCTGTTAGAATTTTCGATACAAGGTATCACTGCTGAGATCGCTTTTGTTGTGGCTGCGGTTATTAAACCAAGAATATAATAATGTTAGAATTTTCAGAACATTGAGCCAACTACCCGAAAATATTGTGTCTGCTGGCACTGTGAACACATTCAAAAATTGTGTCGACAAATATTAGTGGGGAATCCCTTATTCTTTGATGTACTGATTCAATATCCTATTAACTCGTGGAGCCTGTGAATGACTGCAGTGTGGGTGCTGACTCAAATGGTCGTGAAAAATTAGGGTGTGTGCACGTGACTAAAATGCCTATGTAATTGAGGTGTACGTGCGAAATTGATGCCCTGACGTTAGACGGCATGGGACTTGGGTCGTTACTATGGTCTTATTCTATTCTATTTTATATAACTCACCTAAATACATTTGAACGGATAAAAGCCACATTCAAATTGCGTTTATGAGATCAGGTTTCGGGTTTGAAACGCTGCTTGAGTGTAGGGCTGAATTTTGACCAGAAAACTTTAGGTGGGAATCGTATTTTCAAGTTCAGAAGCTAACGAAACAATATTAACCCTTTAGCGACGAATTTTTTTCTAGTTTCTACGTCTAAGCTCACAAAGACCGTCTGTACACTGATGCAATGAAGTACGCTGAGAGCCAGGCAGCCAAAAGAACGACGCTGTAACATGCCGAAGCGTTCAAACCTAGTAGCAACCTCATATTGCTCACTGTTTAATTATTAGAACAATTCTCCCAGAGACCGTCAAAGAGGACCATATGGTCCTTTTCGTCGCTAAAGTGTTAATACGGAGTAAAAAAATTATTCTTCATGGGCTCGGTAAACATGATAAGGTGGATCACGTTTTCCAAGCCTATGCTATTCATAAGCAAAGCGCTCACAAAATAGATGTGATGAATTAAAATATTTTCAATTTTCTAAATTTTTCGCAAAAGCCAGCTGATCGAGTGCGTAAATTTCTTTCACTTTTATGTTTTCAGGACATGATATTTTACCAAACAGGTGTAGTTTTACTTCGAATTGGCATATTTTTATAATTTCGCTAAAACCAGTACAATCGTACATCGTTCATAAGATTTGGATAAAAATCCGGAATTTCTCAGCACGTTAGCGATCAGACCGTTATTGGAAGCTTGGCCCTTTGGCTGCATTAACACGTTTCCTCCAATTGCCTAGCCGGTGCAAATCTTTACTTTGTACACATAATCACTAAAAGACTTGGAAAAAATTATAGAACCTAACCTACGTAACCCACCGGTGGGTCCCATCGCAGGAAACGAGTTAAGGCGCCAAGTAAAAATTTTCCGACGGTGACTACATAAACCCATAAAAATTCTACGAAAAAAAAACACAAGCGGGCGAAAGGTTCGCAAAGGTGCACGGCTTCAAAGAGGGCCGAAATTGCTATAATTCGAATATAAAAAAATCTCTCACTCCAGCTTGGAATTCAGTAAGTACAAAAAATACTGGTACTGAAGGAGCTGCTAACGAGAACATGCATAATCGAGCACAGGAGTTGCCAAAAATTTGAATCTTCTATAAGCTTCTCACCTCACGATTAACTAGTCAAATCAGGGGGTCCCAAACTGAGGTACATGTACCCCTAGGGGTACATTTACTTATCCAAATAAGTACATTTTTTGTCAGTTTATCGTTCCTAAAATCTAAAAGTTATATTAAAAAATCAGTAGAATTTAATTTTTCTACTCACCTGTCATGAAAATTCAGGGGGACATGTTCATCTGTTGAAATACTGAAAAGGTACAAGGTAAGAGAGAGATTGGGAATCCCTGAGTTAAGTAGTTGTTGCATTAACTGTACTCCTACCTGGTACTGGTGGACAAAGAGTAGTATGTAGTAGTGATGCCGTACACATTGTTAAGCCCCAAGTGATGTCAAGTTCTCAGTAATACTAAATTCCAATTAATATTGAGTTCATGTACTTCCGTTAATTTGGAAATTAAGCAATAGACCTCTGTACGGGCAGCATATTCGTGCTTGCAGTATGGATGTCACCTGACAAAAATATTTAAAGGTGTACTTGGTAGCTTAAAAGGTGCGCATAGAACTCTGTACGGGTACCCCATTCGTATTTTAATTATGAATATCACCTGAGCAAAAAATATTTAGAGGTATATTTGATCACTTAAAAATTACGCATAGACCTCTGTCTGGGTAGCATATTCTTGTGCTTTAAGAGTTGATATCACCTGACAGAAGGCGGGGGCGATGCTTGGGCTTGACACAACAAAGTGATGTCTCTGTTACCAGGAAAGTCAAGGCTCTGAGTCCTGACAGCAGACGACAAACGAGGCGCAGAAGAGCCAAGGGAATCTGAAGTATTGGGACCCAATGAAGTGTTTAACTCTTTGAGGCACAAGATTTGAGGGTAAAAAAAGAGGAAATGTATCTAAATTGGTGGGTTTCTTAGTATCCCACCCTGCCCTAAAGGGTTAACACAACAAGCACTGAAGGCGTCAACCTAAACCAGGTTATAAAAGATCAGTATAATACCGGACTACTGTATTTACGATCAGTTATCAGTAGGCTCAAGACACTACACAAGGGGTTCCCCACCTTTCTTTGACCTTGTACCCCTTCAGTATTTCAGTAGCAATTTTTAAACAGAAAGGTAAGTAGAAAACAAAATTCTACTAAATTATTATAGAACTTTCAGGTTTTAGGAACTAACACCTAAAATTGAATGTACCCCTTTAGATAAACAAATGTACCCCAGGTTGGGAATCCCAGGTTTAATACAACAAAGACTGAAAGCATCAAGCTAAATTTACGTAACACAAATTACGAAAAGTCAAGCATAATGCAGTAAGAATATGTAATGCATCTCAAGTTGTGTTCGGTTATGATTGTATGTAAAATGGGCCAAATGACGCCCCTTGTTATTGTAAAGTAAAAGCGTCAAAAAAGAAATTCCAGGGGTTATTTTAGGTTATTAAAGACAGGGCTGAGCATTTCGTTGGAGTATTTCTTTCTATGTATATTTTACAGAAGATATAAATCCAGTAGAATACGTGACTGAATTGGCTTACGAGATTGGAGTGTGCATGAGTGATTGATGTCTTTACTTTAGACGGCATGGGTAGCAACCCAAGAATGGGCCAAACGGCTCGTTTCTATTGCCTTACTCTATTCCAATAAAAAAAACTATAAACCAAGAACTACAATTTGAAAATTCAACAAAGCGGGAAACACGAAACAAAGTATAAGAAAACAACGGAAAGAAGTTCAATAATGGTGAACAGAAGAGAAGAAATAGATACGCTACAAGAAAATGCATTCAGGCGATTTAAAAAAATTAGAAATATCAATAAGCACTGCAACTTGCACACAGCAAGCAATTCATATGGAAATATTTTTTAACAATCAACGATCCACACGAAATTTATAACAGCAAATGCCTTTATTATTATTATTATTATTATCATTATTATTAATTTTTTTAGTACCTCTCACTTTTGCAGGCGGGGTAAAAATTTCATTTCCAGGTTAAAAAAAATCACCCAAAGCCAGTTTGAATTTTCCGTATTGAACTTCGTTCTGCACAGAATTTATAGACTATTGCAGTGCTAAAGAACTAATTTAATAACCTAACCTCAGTGACCCACCGGTGGGTCGCATCGCAACAATCGTGTTAAGGTAGGATGTCCTAGTGAGGGAATATGTTTGTATCTTCAGAACATCAAACGTTGCTTCAACGAGGCAACTAACTCAACGATTTCTACAGAAAATTTTGTTTTAAGACAATGAAGAAAACGAACTACAGTGTGGCAGACCCTCTTCAAAATATAAAAAAAAATATCATACAAAAATATTTGAATGATTCAAATGATTGAGGATATATGTATTAACTAGAAGACCCACACATGAAAAAATTCGGGTGTTTTTTGCTGAAATTTTTCGTTTGCTTTACCAGTGGACGCGGGCTTTGGGAAGGAGTCTCCACATTGAAGGATGTGCCTTTGGTATCCACAATACAATGCTTACAATACATGTATATCCTACCAAATTTTCGCATATCTAAATCCTTAACAGCGTGACAAAGAGACAGAGCAAGCAAACAACAAACTGTGCATTATTATATAGCGAAATTATACTTAACAATTTTTTCCCCGAACAATACTAACATACACTAATTTCTTAATCGATTCATTAAAGTAACAGAATGCACGTTCATTATGTTTATCATATCAAAGCTGATGACCTACACAGAAAGCCAGCGTCTGGTATCACCAGCTTGGTCGACTGGTATCACCAGCTTGTTCGACTGGTGAGCGAATCTGCTTTCGAGCGGGAAGACCCGGGTTCGAATCCCGCTGCCGACATGGTTGACGCGGCTAGAAATACGGCATGGGACTTGGGTAAACAACCGAATAATTATCGAAGTAATTATCCGACCCAAGAATGGGCCAGAAGGTTCGTTCCTATAGCCTCATTCTATTCTATTCTATTCATCCATCTTATGGGAAAAAAATAAGTGATTGAAAAGACTGACAGCGCAAATATATTTTTCTTCCGAGACAATGATTTTCTTGGAGACCTCGGTGACAGAGTACCTATGATACTCGAAACAAAGAATCTTTACCTTTCAATTTAACTATAAGCCCCGATTAATACTTTTTCAGTGCCTCAAATGAAGATAAGTAACTCGTTGAACTGAATTTCTATTAAAGTACTATCTCATGTAAACTAAGACCTTTCTGTAACGGTATACATCACATCAGAGCAATGTCACACGAAGATCCAATTTGCTGATTTTGCCTCCTACTGTTCATCTTCACTCTTGTTTTCGCTGGGAACGCTCGATCCAAACTCTTGTTTTTGTTCTTTACTAAGTGATATCGCTCCCTTCAACCTTTTCTGATGACAAGAGAGCTGTCGTTCACTGCTAGCTCACACTACGATAAAGAATCTAGCAACTAGAAATATCAGAGAGAAACAATGTGGCTTCATAAGGCGCTGCAGCAGCATGTGGGTAACCGTTAAACACGAGACATTACGGCGTAAACGGAAACATTCCTGCCTATACGAGAGCAGGACGCCTATACATAGGAGGGCAGGACGCCTGCACTCACATAAAATCACCACTGAACGAGTTTTGAACTTTCGTCTCTACAAACACTACATTCGTACGTGAGTACCAAAAGAGCAAGCAAGAACCTACCGTCCGCAAAAATTATTGCGCTCGTCTTCACAAGCATCCGGCAATGCCCAGCAACATTGTCAGCGTTTAAGCTTTCACACTCCATGCGCACTCAAGTTCTCTACGCTCAAGAAATCAAATCACGACAGAAAAAGGCGCAGAAGGTGACTGAATCAACCCTATATAGATAATTTTGATATATTTTCTTATATATATTTCCTGAAGTTGCCTTCCCCTGTCCGCCACATACAAATAATTTTCATAAGAATATCATTGAGCTTACGTGGGTCACATCACAAGAAATATGTTGATAAAAATGCGCAAAGCTACTGAATAAAAATCAAACCTAAACGATGCCGGAGGACTACCCTGTCATTTAACTTTACACGTGTATAATAATACACGTACCATATTTGACGGCGTATAGGACACACTTTTTCTACATGTTTGACTCAAAAAATTGCCCTGCGTCTTATACATCGTAGGTGAAGTTTGAGACCTCCCATAGGCCTAGGCTAATCTTCTCTCTGACTCTCACTAACCCAGCTTACGCTCAGTATTTCGTCTCATATGCCGTCTTCGTCGTCGCTTCTTATATGTCGTCTTCGTCGTCGCGTCTTATATGCCGTCTTCGTCGTCGCGTCTTATATACCGTCAAATACGGCAATTTTATACGCACTGTCTGCATGCAATAAATGCACTGCATTAATAAAAACGCGCAAAGTTACTGAATAAAAATCAAACCTGAACGCAGGCGCAGGACTACCCTGAGCCTGACACAGCAGGGTGATGTCGGTGAGGCCGCGGCGAGATAAGGAAACTGTGGTCACGTCGCTAGACAGGCGTGGGGCACTCGATCCAAAAGAGGCTGGAGGAGGAAGTCCAAGTTCTCAAAATAACCACGATTACTTTCTAAACGCTTAAGTTAGATTAGGTTAGGTTCAGTATTAAAATGCATGTTCCGCGTATGAGCTTGATTCGAAGTACATGTTGGAGAGTTGAATAAAATAGTAAAGATCAAAACAACGTTCAGGAGAGATGGAATATCTGAGGAGAAGGATGAGACCGCAGCGAGCTGAGGAAATACGTGGTCACGTCGCTAGACAGGCGTGGGGCGCTCGATTCAAAAGACGTTGGAGGAGGGAGTCCAAGTTCTCAAAATAAGCACGATTACTTTCTAAACGGTAACTTTCGACTCAGTTCGGTTAGGTTAAGATCCATTCAGTACAACAGTGTGTGCTGCGCGTATGAGCTTGATTCGAAGAACATGTTGATGAGTTGAGTAAAATGTGTTTGTAGTCAAGCTAACATTCACTCGTTCGTGGTTTTCCACGACAATTGACGTGAATTTTTTCAACTACCGCTGGTTTTTCACGTCAATTCAGGAGAAGTTAAAGAACCCAAAGGACACATTTAAACATGGTAAGTGGATTTTCAATGTTGTTTCCATGTTTCTTAGGTGCTTTTTGGTTGTTTTGGGGAAAATATTTTTTCTGATTTTTCGTAACCGCAGGAGGTACACTGTGTGTATATTAATGTGACCACGAACGGGTTAACGTTCATAACAGGTGAAATATCTGAAGATAAGGATGAGGTATGAAAAGAAGAGAAGTACTCACAATCTTGTTCTTGTTAATTGTAAAGTATCAGTCGCGTGTGTCATCGTTTGTAATATGGGTGAGAATCGACATTTTATTGAACGACTCTACTTTGTTCATATACTTTCCTTTTTGCCTAATACTACACATTCTCTTGACAAGCACATTTTAAGATATGTTCACCCTTAGGAAAATACCTCGCTGAAATGTTTAGCGCTTTTGCAGCTAATATCTTTTCAATCGAGATGATTACGGGCAGTTCCCGGTGCTGATTCTGTCACAGTAATGCAACAAGAATTATCACTGCAATTGTAAAAATTGCGCACGTTACCTATCCGAAAAATGTTTCTAAGCATTTTTATCACTAACAAAAAGCTGACCATAATGCTCGAGTCATCAAGTGGGAGCGTAAATAGTTTCTAGGCTACAGTAACTGATGCTTTTAATGTTTCTTTTGAAGTCACGACGCCGACCGCTTATATAAAAACAAGCTTCACAGCAACTTGGTCGACTGGTGAGCGAACCCGCTTGCAATGCAGGAAGACCCGGGTTCGAGGCCCACTGGCGCCGTGGTCAGTTTGTGTATGACCATCGGCAGCCAGAATTACAGCATGGGACTTGGGGACCGACCCGAGAATAGGCCAAAAGGCTCGTTCCTATCACCTTATTCTATTCTAACTTATGAGCACCCATTCATGCGACACTAAACAAAATTTTGTGCCATATAAAAAGAATAAGCGACGCATGTCGCGTTACATTCTTTCTTGGCAACTAATCAAATTTGATTTAAAATAAACTGATAACAGGATCCAAGTAAAGATGCGCGTATGTAACAAGAATAATGAAGCAACAAGAACATACCGAGTATTCTCAGTATTTATTGCGTAAGTAAATACTCAGGATTCATTTTTGTGCTGTACTATTCTGTGATCTATTTTTGGCTTGTTGTTGTAAGACCGTCTGAAAAGACGGAAAAAACTACATTTATAACTTAAGAAAGGTAGTATTAAGATGCGTAACCTATTTTCAGAACAAAAATCGATATATTTTCAATTGTTGGAAAATTCGCTGACAGTCAGTGGCACTTTTAAGTACAATATATACACAATTCCATGAGTAAAAATAGAAATGCCTCGTAAAAATTAACGACACCTTAATCTCTGAGTAGTAATAGTTTTCTGTATTAATAGCATCTCTCATGCCGGACCTTAGAATATATGCATCAATTTTTGATAAAAAATAAAATGTTCGTTGTTTCAAGTCTCATAATATAAAACAATACAGATTAAAATGCTCACCAAACACAATGGGCAAATTAACAATAACGAAATTTTCTGCAACGCACTCGCCATTAGTAGTTGAGTCCTGCATCAAGTAGACAACCCTCGAAACTCAGGATATTGGAGCATTAAAAAATCTTTTCGGACCACCTGAGCTCCGAAGAAGACTAAGTAAAAAATCTTTTCTTAATGATCACTCGATAATAAACGATAGTAAAACTATATCGTCATGGACAACAACGGCGGACAGTCGAGTCCTAGAGATTGTGTGGATGGTAAGATCAATAACTTCCAAAAATACCCTCTCTCTCTTGAGGAAAAAAAGTGGTCAGCTAATGAACAAAATTACTACTATCAACAGAACAGTCTTCCAATGAATTCCTCTCCTTTTTATTGGAAGAACAAGTAAACCCACACGTGAAAATTCACTTACTTTTACTGGATTTTTTCGTTTTCTTTTCTAGTGGACGCGGGCTTTGCGAAGGAGTTTCCACATTGAAGGATGTGCCTTTGGTATCCACAATACAATGCTTACAATACATGTATACCCTACCGAATTTCCTCCTATCTAAATCCTTAAGAGCATAACAAAAAGACGAACCAAGCAAGCAATAAACTGTACATTATTATATGTATAGTAGAATAAAAAACTGTAGACTGAGCATAAATACCCCCCTCGTCAATGTATCACAATACAATCTTACATCTTCAAAACTTAGAAGCAAATGACACTTTCGAAGCGAAAGTGCCACAGAAATCTCACCGTACGTTTTACTCACATCGTAAAACGCCGATATTACACCAAAATTCATCAGAATAGAATAGAATAGAATAAGGCAATAGGATCGAGCCGTTTGACCCATTCTTGGGTTCACACCCAAGTCCCATGCCGAATCAACATAACATTGCAATAATCATCACCAACAAAGTGGCAGAAAACAACGACTTTTCACACAATTATTTCGGACGTAGAATAATGGGTGAGCATCTGGACAGACTCTCATTACGCAACATAGGCAAAATTAAAACATGTTCAAGTGCACGCTTAGTGAACGGCTGTATTAAAGTACGGAATGGCCTGAAGTAAAGAAAAGATGATGCTTATTTTTTCTCTATTCGATGCAGCAAATAACATCAAAGATGAATTAAATTTCAGAAAATAAATAGACGAAGACAGAGCGCAAGAGCATCAATAAACGGAGCTGACGTGCAGTGTCATTTAATGACTTGAAATATTACTTAAAATTCTTGAATGCCGAACGCTCAAAAACTCGGTATTTTTTCAATATAAATGTGCTGGAAATGCTCCGGCAACAAAGAGATGAAGATAACCAACCCACAAATGAATGAAGCTTCCTACATTCCTTCCATTAAAACAAAGACTGGTGACAAGTTTTCAATTTAAAATGGTGAATTATGAGTAAATCAACGAGGAAAATGATAAAAATAAATTTCGTTGCGGTCATCTCAATTTAAAATTCTGATAATAATGAGACAACCATCGAATAAAATTATGAAAATAGGTCGCATTGCGAACAACATTTCAATTTAAACCGCAGATAATAACGAGAAAATCCACGAGGAAAATAATGAAAATAAGTTTCGTTGCGGACAACATCTCAATTTAAAGCGCTGATACCAATGAGAAATTCAACGGGGAAAATAACGAAAATAGGTTGCGTTGCGAACATTTCAATTTAAACCGCTGATAATGACGAGAAAATCAACGAGGAAAATACTAAAAATAAGTTCCGTTGCGAACAACATTTCAATTTGAACCGCTGATAATAACGAGACAATCAACGAAGAAAATACTAAAAATAGGTTGCGCTGCGAACATTTCAATTTAAACCGCTGATAATAACGAGACAATCAACGAGAAAAATCACAAAAATAAGTTCCGTCGCGAACAACATTTCAATTTGAACCGCTGATAATAACGAGACAATCAACGAAGAAAATACTAAAAATAGGTTGCGCTGCGAACATTTCAATTTAAACCGCTGATAATAACGAGACAATCAACGAGGAAAATACTAAAAATAGGTTGCGTTGCGTATTGGCGAGTGGAAAATCCTAAAGAGAAGTTCAGAAATAAAATTTAGATTAGTACTCACCAGAGCAGCGTTGCCTGGTCACAGTACCGGTGGCTGGCTTCCACTTACGTTCTTAGGTTGCGATGGATGGGCTCAGGGAAATGCTACTTGAAGCGAGCAGTTAGTGAAATAAATGAGCTTAGTTACAGTAACACCGTCAGCATCATAAGTTGTTATGTTAACAGGTACTATGAGTTCTTGGATGCCCAGACCCTTAAGTACTTGGAGTTGTGTTTACAGGTACTAGTACTTGGATGTACAGTTCGTCAAGCAACCAAAGTTGTTGTGTTACCAGTTTACACGTACTACGAGTACTTTGATGTACAGGTAGTAAGTACCATAAATTGTGTTAACAGGTAGTAAGAGTACTTGGATATACAGACCATAAGTACTTCGAGTTGTGTTTACAGGTAATAGTACATGGATATATAGGTCGTAAGTACCATAAATTGTTGGGTTAACAGGTACTACAGAGTACTTGGATGTACAGATCATAAGCACCATGAGTACTGCGACTTGCTTTAACAGTTACTACCTAGTACCTGGATGTCCCCGTTTCAGAACTCCCCAGTGAAAAAGATGTCCCCGTTTAAGTACTTCCCAGTGAAAAATACGTACCCGTTTCAGTACTTCTCAGTGAAAAAGACGTACCCGTTTCAGTACTTCCCAGAGAAAAAGATGTCCCCATTTCAGAACTTCCCAGTGAAAAAGAACATAGCTGAACCTGATTCATTGAATAGTTTTCTGCACGTCGGGTGTAGGCTGAGATGCTGGTCAAAAAGTGAGTAATAAGCAAGGCATTCACGACAACAAAGACCATGTCTAGACTGAACCAAGGTATCATATAACGGCTGTGTTATATTCATGACCGCGTACAGAATTAAAACTGTATTATTTCAACAGAACACGATAAGGTCGTAGTGTTTAAGAGAAACAGGCTTTGAACTTGCAATATGATGGTTCCGTAGGGAACTTAAGAACAGTAAATTGCCTGAAAAAAAATAGAACAAATTTCCCAAGAACAGTATATTGCCTAAAAAATTAAGCAAATTATCCTAGATCAGCAAATTGCCTGAAAAAATAAAACTTATTTCACCAGAACAAATTGCCTAAATATTAAAACAAATTTCCCTTTTATTATGCAATCGTCGCTGAGATTAGATACTTCAATATAGGTTAAGAAAGATGATTTTTTTTAAATACGTATTCTGCTTCCGCCGACTGCGTTAATAAGGCTGCATACGAATATTTTTTTGCTAAGTTTCTGATAAGGGAAGACATCATCGCTGAAATAGTACGCTTGCTCTGAAAGTATTTCGCTTAAGAAAAATCCATCTTTTTATTGCAATGTATATGGGTAGCAAATTTCATTTTAAAGTTATTTTTTCCCGAATGTACTTTATTACACTATTTTAATATGTATTATCAGATCGAAACTTACTTTTCTATCAATTAATTTTCCACCCTCACTTAAAAAACAACTTCGTGTTTTCGTGATTACTTTTTTGTGTATCATACGGGGTGTCCATAAAGTCTCTTTACCTTTTCAAAAATTTATTACATTTACAATTGATAAGATATTTTATTCAGATTTGTTCTATTGTAATAAGTGTTTACTAAAGTTTTTAACCCGATTTTGCATTTGTATTTTTCAGGGATCCTGTTTGTCAAAGAGATGCTATTCAAACTTTATGAGAAACTTTTATCAGACTTTATGGATACCCTGCATGTTTACTACAGGGTTTAGTTTTTGCTCGTTAAGTTTTGCTAAATAAATATATTTTGATTGTTATGTTCTAGTGTGAATGTTTGTGTTAGAGAGAAATAAAGACCGCAACATTTAACACAACGTTGGCATAAATTCTACTGAAATAGTAATGAAATTAATATAATTATAAAGAAGTCCATGGCACGACATCATTGACTATGTCAACTAAAATCTTGTGACACAAAAAAAGAGGCAAAACTCGATTTTATGAATTCAACATTCATCGTTCACGTTCCTGTACTGTGCAAATGAATATTAAAATATACACTATATAAAGTATACATCAAGCTCTTTAATTGATAACTTTAATTTAGGATGCTCAGTATATAGTTCCTGTACTGTGAAATAAATACTAATATGTACAATACATAAAGTATATCTTAAGCTCTTTTATTGATAATTTTTTTTAATAGGTTAATAATATTGCGTAAAATGAATAAGAAATGCCAGGCGTAGGTTAAAGTATTGAGTTCTTTCTGATGTTATGGTATGGAAAAACGTACTGGAAAGTGTACAAAAAGCGGCGGAAAATATGAATATGTGGTGAATATGAGTGGAATGATAGAAGTTCAAAATGAAAAAGAGAAGATGAGATGGCAGAAATCAAGGAGAAAGAGAGTAAGGAAAAAACTTCAAAGAATGAGAAGAAACAAGGTCAGAATAATAAACAAATAAAATAGAATATAAATGAAATACAGTGAAGACAAAATACAAGAAAGTTCTCAATAATATCAACATCCAAGTGCCAGTCTCCCTTGCTCATGTAACAAAGTTCACAAAATGAACAGCAAACTAAAAAGCATTCAATTGAAGGGTGGAAAGCACTAGTGGACTACTTGCATTTTTTCCCACAGGAGAAAATGCAAGTTGTCCACTAGTGCTGTCCACCCTTCATATAGTAAACTACTGGATCGTAATCGCCTCTGTCTGCGCTGTGTTAGCGACAGCACGGGAGTGGACTACTTGCATTTTTTCCCGTAGAAAATATATTATATTTACCATGGGAAAAAATGCAAGTAGTCCACTAGTGCTTTCCACCCTTCAATTGTACTCTCATTTCAACTACGAACTTTAAACCAAATATTCAGCCACTGGAAAATAAATGATATGCTCTTTCAATTGATTAGGTTTGAAGACGACACCTGACAATTTGAAAATAAATTATACGCTCCTTCAATTTACCAAGTTTCAAAACGATGCTTAAAAATTGTTTCACTTGTGTAATTAAATAAGCAAATTATACTCGAGATAAACGGTGAGTGGTGCCAGACCGCCTTTCCGTGTCTACAATTACAATATGTAAATTGAAATTCAATAAAACGACTATTAGAAATCGAAAGAACAAGTCAGTGTAATTTTGATTCCACAAAAATCTTGGGCATAGAAAATTGTATAAGTTCAACTTATACAAGTATTGTACCTGAGTTTACAAAAATCAGCTACGATAATTTCATATTGGCATTATTGACCACAAAATTTCTGAGTTACGTGATGAAAACAACGAATAAACAAATACAGAGTTCGTTACAAAAGCTGAATAACGTAATTATTTAGGTTACTTTTTGACGGTGAGAAGACATAATTCTACACTTAATACACAAGTGAACTCAAGAATATTGTTACTGTAAAACACTGGAGGGTTTTGCCCATAATGCAGCATTTTTTTTCACAGGAAACGCGTTGAAAAGTAGAAGCATAATAAGCGCATGACACAAGCATCAAGGAGACCAGCACTTGGACCATTGACAAGACTGCCTAAACTAAATATTCGTAATACATCTAATTTGCATAGATTATTAAACATCAGAAATATATTCAGCATGAAAAAATTCACATGGATTATAAATACAGTATCATATTTCAATTCACATAATGCTATATATTTATATATGCATAATGCTAACAAGACTAGAGTTTTTAAAAATAAAAATATTCGTACGATTGAAATATCCAACATGTGAAATATCCAATGAAATGAAGTTCATTCTCATTGGAAAATAAATCCATGTATAACCCCATGCATGGAATACATCTTTTCTTATATGAAACACTTCCAAAATATATTGACGTGTTTCATCGTATTACCAGACTTGTTTCATCAAATTAACTGAAACATATTTTGTTAATTTTCGTTAAGTTATTGTCAAAGTATAAATGTTTACTCTGGTCCATATTTTATTTTATTTTGTCATTTTTTATTTTCTTTTTATGGTTTATTTAATTGTAACTCACAAAGACTAGAATGACACTCGACATTTTTATTTGATTTCATTCATCTTGAGTTTAAAAATTATAAAGTGATAAATGAAGAAGTATTTGTGACGCAAACACATTTTCGTGGCTGGAATAAATGCACAACCTGAGCGTACTATAATAATATTAACTAATACTAATGCACACTAATGTGCGTACTAAACTAATAAGTTACAAAACCCGCACCAATTCACGCTATTTTTGGACTTGGGAATATAATAAAGAATGTAAATTTTTCTTCCACAGAAATATTCCTCATAACAGGAAAGTAGCTGCAGTGAAAAATGGATCATAAATTTTATTCTACTACCATCCTGACGAAGATTAGGATTACTTCAAATAATTGACGTACTCATTGCTTTAGTTCAGTTCACTGTTTGCACACTAGATGGAAAGTTTACGGATTTATTGACCAATAAGAATGAACTTCGTTCCACATAAAATAGAAGATAAATGCACATTCTGTTGTACATTATACTGTAGGTATGGATCGATGTTGATTGTTTTGTCTTAATTTTCACCAAGTTCTTGAAAAACATTAATGAATTTTTCCTCCATCTGACAGAAATACGAAGTTTTAATAATTGAAACAAATTGAGAACAAAAAACGCAAATTTAAAAATGCATGACGTTTCTCCTACGTGAACTTGGTTTGATCCTCATCATAAAAAACAAACGTTGAAAATAAGTGCTGAGATTGTGAAAATTCAATAACCTATCATTTTTAATTGCGTAAGAGTAGTAACATACACGACACCAGTTCTGACCAACGCCTGATATCGCATAAAATCATAACCAATTTTCCAGCGAAACAATGAAATCAAATCAATTACAACTTTCAAAATTGAAACTGCTAACAACGATCCATCTTACAGAACAATGTGAAGGAAGATTATTTCACATTAAGAGCATCTGATTATTACACAAATACAGGGTGCTGCAACATAGAGTCAATTTTTCAAAGGTAATTCCTTTCAAAAAAAGGAAGTTAGGTTGCTGCATCCTGTATACACGAAAGTGCAGGGTTACATTCAAGTGAAATTCACTGAATTTCAGGGTGGAAATTCCAGAAATTCAAGAATTTAGGGGAACCTTTAAATTTTTAACGAAACTTAGGAGCATCTTCGGGTAATTGTTTGACTCGGTATATCAATGCATTCGCATACAAAAAAGTTTCACCAATTTTTCATGCAAGTAAAAAATAATTTATAATGACTTTTAGACATTTTTCATTCTCGTTAAGACAACACTAACAAGACATCTTTTTTGAATGTATCCTGCACCCTTGTTAAAAAATCGACAATAATTCTCATGTCGTAGCCTATTACAGAGACCTTAAGTCTTTCTAAATGGTTTCCTTCACTTCAACATCGGAGTTACAGCAAAGTTATATCAACGTTAATAATGTTGAAGCCCAGTTGCAACGTTCTATCGTCGACACGACCAAATGATTGATACAAAATTTTGTTCTATTTTTAGCTCTCAGTCGAACAATTTTATGTGAGGTCTGATAAAACGGGATTCATCCGACGTATTTTGCTCAACGGTTTTATGTGAGGTCTGATAAAATGGAATTCATCCGACGTATTTTGCTCAGTGGTTTTATGTATATAAATAAAATATGATTCATCCGACGTATTTTGCTCAGCAGTTTTATGTGAGGTCTGATAAAAAGAGATTCATCCGACGTGTTTTGATCAGCAGTTTTAAGTATAAATGAAATGTGATTCATGCGACGTATTTTGCTCAGCAATAAAGGATGAATTAAGTAGAAAAAAAACTATAATCTAGTCTGACATATGCGATAATTTTCAATAGATTTTAACAAGGGACTCACGAGATCTTAATTTAAGAGGAATCAATTTTCTGAATCTCCATAATGAATGATATTAAGCTATCCTCCAAAGAATAAATTAATACATAAATTATATAAATGTATGAAATATATGCATCGGTCAACGATAGCAATTAGGCTTCACATTTTTCACTTTGTGCTGTTATATTTAGATTATTTTTCTTTATTATTATTATGATAATAATGTAATAACCAATGCGTTGAAGTTAACATATAGAAACAAAATTCACTTCAACAATAAGCAAAATTAACCTTAAAATTAGCCTTGCTGTAACAATGTTGAACTGACACGGAAAACACGATGATTAAAAACTTGAAACCGAAGTTCAAAAACAAACGACACACATGGAATATTATTAACTAGTAGACCCAAACGTGAAAATTCACGTGCTTTTAACTGAATTTTTTCGTTTAATTTGTCAATGGACGCGGGCTTTGCAAAGGAGTTTCCACATTGAAGGATGTGCCTTTGGTATCCACAATACAATGCTTACAATACATTTATACCCCACCGAATTTCCTCCTATCTAAATCCTTAAGAGCGTCACAGATAGACACACCAAGCAAGCAACAAACTGTTTATTATTATATAGTGGAATAAAGTAGAAAATAGGAGCACATCATGTGCATCTTATTGTCGATTGAAAAATAACTTGTTCCACTCTTATGAATTCAAAAAGACGTTCAGTAGAAGCACTGGGCATAAAATGGCATAAATGATGAAAAATTGTTATTTTAAAAAGAAATATTGCGCGTTTTCTGCAAACCTTCTAGTTTTACCATCATAATAAATTATATTTTAAATCGTTTTCATTTAATTTTAATTCATGTGTCTCCATGAAAGTCGTTTTAATGAAACTTAGGGGTGTTTCGTATAATGTCATTTACTGCATAGTATTGTAACTTTCTAACATCATTTACTGCACAGTATTGTAACTTTCTAACGTCATTTACTGCACACTATTGTAACTTTTTAACGCCATTTACCACACAGCATTGTAACTTCAAATAAAAATTAATTGAAAAATATAAAATGGTTATCCAGAAAGTTTTTGCACAATAAAATGCAACGAGGTCTCAATAAACTTTGTTGGCAGGGCCAAGCAAGTTACAGGGTGCGGCAGCACAACTTCCTTTTTTGCGCAACAAAAAGTTATGATAAAAAGGAAGTCATGTTGCCGCACCTGGTACATGTTGAACATGTTACAATACCAACATATGAAAAAAAACCCTTGGTAAACCTGGTTAAAAATATTGGATTTCAACTCCGATCTTAATTGGTTAAGCCATTAGGGTCGTAAATTAAGGAAACTGGTCATGCTCAGTGGCAAGAATTAGACTCTTTCCGGCGTCGCTCAGTACTAAATAATTAAGCTCATGAACTTCGGTTTCAGTTTTTAATGACCAGCACATATGAATATCATGAAACATTGCAGTACTCACTCGAGATGACAAGTCGGCCGGCAGTTGCACTGAGTTTCGTGTCTCCAGTAAGTCGGTGCTGGGTGCGGCATCGGAAACTTTTGTTTCCGTCTTCTTCAGTCACGTTAGCGATGTGCAGTTCACCGGAGGGCAAAACTAGGTACTTGCTGGACGGGTCTGTTGGTTGCAGCCAGTCAATCCAAGAAGATTTGCTCGAAATTTGGAGTTTGTGAGTTGTGGGGTGCATGAAACAACGGATATAGTATGAGAGAATAGATATAGGGTGAAAAGTGTTCAAAAGAAATTTGAAATTTATAATAGTTTGAGTTATGGGGTACATGAAACAAATGAGATAAAGTGAAATGTTTAGAAGATATTGGAAAGATGAGTCGACGTTGAAAGCGTATGTTGTGGGTTATATGAAACAACAGAGGTATGGTGAGAAGTGTTCAGAAAAAATTAAATTTGTAAGAGTGAGAGTTGTGAGTAATATGAAACAACAGAGATAGGGTGAGACGCGTTCAGAAATAAGGATCAGAAATAGACGCCGGGATAGAAATTGGTGGTGGATGCGAATCATGTTCTCAAACAAGAATTGCGTTTTCATTAGTGCAACGAAATAATGGATACGTAGATAGTAAAATATAGTCATTGCAGCGCAGGTCATTCATATCGTCCACAGCAGATGCAGAATCCAGCAGATGGAGAGCGGCAGGTGGTTGGTTTTGGTTGAATGTATCCCATTTAAGATGCAGGTATGTAGATGGATTCCATGAGATGGTGTAAGTGTAAGTGTAAGTGTGGAGGGAGAAAAAAGAGAAAGGTTAGACGCAACGAATACAACATTTTTCCCTGAAATGAAAAAATAAATTCTTAAAATATAATCAAATGTATCACATATATCACAATATCTCAAATATTTCATTGTATATTCAGCCTAATTTTAAAATAAATAATGCGCCCGATAAGCCATTTCAAATCTAATAAAAGGATTTCAAGAATTTGTCGATGATGATATTCGATACTACACTTTGATCTTAGCCTTAGGCCGAGAAGCGATATATTAAAACCTTTCAAGTGTAGTGGTACACATTTCTTGCCTCCAAAGAGGTCATGTTTAACCTTTTCAAGTGTGGTGGTACACATTTCTTGCCTCCAAAGAGGTCATGTTTAATGCTTGGTGGTACAGAAAGCATACCAATTTTTAAAATTGAGTTCCTATGCTACTCAGCAGCTCAAAATTTGTACCACCACCATCAATGTATGGGAATATCCCTCTTAATCTACAAACTTTTGAGCATCTTACACATTTCTTTCCATCAAAATTATGAGCCTGAAAAGTTTAAATGGTGAAATTTTCGAAAAATTCCAATTTTGCTTTGCGTTTTTTATTATTTTAAAATGACTTATCGACACAATAACGACCACAGAAACAATCATTCTCTCACAACAATTGAAGTCCAATGTTAATTTTACCATCATTGTAGAAATTTTGTCTCTAAGTGTCAGCAACATTTTAATTCAATATTAGAAAATTCAATATTATTAAATATTTATTAATAAGTATTTTGAAAAATATTCATAAAGAAATAAGCTCACGATTTGAAAAAAAATCAAAAGAACTTCAATTAAACAGAGAGGATAATTGTTCTGTTTTTCTTAATAATTAAACATCCTAGCCTATCCCAAGCCCAACCCTCAAATTGAGTTAGCAACCAACCTGCCTACCTATCAACCAACCTGCCTACCAACCAACCAACCAACCAACCTGCCTACCTATCAACCAACCTGCCTACCTATCAACCAACCTGCCTACCAACC
>VCRD01003947.1:33377-45696 GCA_006783055.1 Trinorchestia longiramus
ATGCACAATACACACTCCCATGCACAATACACACTCCCATGCACAATACACACCCCTATGCACAATACACAGACCCATGCACAATACACAGACCCATGCACAATACACAGACCCATGCACAATACACACACCCCCCTACGCACAATACACACCCCTATGCACAATTTTACTGATGTTGATTTCCATAAAAAAACTCATTTAATCGTTGAGCCGAGAAAGAGATATAAATGGTAATAAGGGCATGAGCCATAAATGAAAACCAGGTAAGGAGCCATAAATGGTGATCATACAATGAGCCATAAATAGTAATAAGGCAAGGAGCCATAAATGACAATCAGGTAATGAGCCATAAATAGTGCTCAGACAATGACCCATAAATGCGAACTAGGAAAGAAACCCTAACATTTTTATCAGTGGTCGCTAAAATAAAGAAGGCGAACAATTCATGCGGCAACAAAATACAGCTAATGAAGACTGAACTTTGTTTTCCCATTCAGTAGGAATTAAATAAATCAAATTCTCTCAAAGACACATGTTATGGATCGAGTGTCGCTGGTGCAAGACTCGACTTTGTTCTCGCTGATCATCCCAAAAACAAACATGAGATCGGGAGAAAGTAACTAAGTAGGCCAAAAAAACTGCACACCTTAAATTAAAAATATCACCAGCTTGGTCGACTAGTGAGCAAACCCGCTTGCGATGCCGGAAGACAAGGGTTCGAGGCCCGCTGCCGCCGTGGTCGGTTTGTGCTTGACCATCGGCGGCTAGAATTACGGCATGAGACTTGGGTGCCAACCCAAGAATGGGCCAAAAGGCTCGTTCCTATCACCTCAATCATCTTGATTCTTTGGCAACTCTTAACCTGCCTTGCTACCGAAAGCCTGTTAATTTGTCGTTGAAGATAAAGTTTTGTTGTTGTTGTACACTGTAAAATAGCTCCCCAGTGAGATAAACGAGTGGAGGTGTCTGCACTTCATCGCGCGGGAATCAACGTGAGTGAGGTCGCAAATCTGGACGGGGTTCCCGTACAACCGTCTACGCGACCAGATTTTTCTAGGTCCACCCGGTATATGGACGCAAGCGTTGATACCCATTTAGCAGTCCCAAACAATTGGCTGATGCTTTCTACAAGTCTTTTACATCACTGGTCTCCAACCTATTTATCGCCGCGTACCGGTCAATGTTCGATAATTTTATCGCGGCCCGCAAAGGCCAACGTTCGATATTTTAACCAAAGTTTGATAATTTTACTCGCTTGCAGCAGCTCAGCTCTCAGTTCACCTCTCGTCCATGGAAAGACACACAATCGAGAGAGAAATACACGGTGTCCATAAAGTCTCTTTACCATTTCAAAAATTTCTTACAAATACAATTGATAAGATATTTTATTCAGATTTATTCAATTGTATTCCGTGCATATTAAAGTTTCTAATCACATTTTCAATTTGTGTATTTCAGGGATCCTCTTTGTGAAAGAGGTGCTGTAGAGACTTGATGAGACTTTTATAAGAGACTTTATGGACATCCTGTACATCGCAGTAAATAAAATGGAAATAATTAAATGTTTCTTCTGCGGCCCGGTACCATTTGATCCACGGACCGGTACCGGTCCGCGGCAAAGGCGTAGAGGACCACTGTGTCATAGAAGTGCAAAGACTATGTTGAATTCCGTTGGTGAGGATCGGTAAATTATCGAAGAAAGATTATATCAATAATATAAACATGAGATCCATCGGTCTCAGACGTGTCGAATTTATTGTTATCAGTCACATGTTCGAGTCCCACATGTGGGTCTCAGGAGCCACAAATTTTGTAAATATTTAGGTGACACCCTCATGTGGTACTCAAACATTCCAAAAAACATGTCTGAGTACCACATGTGGTACTCAAACGTTCCAAAAAACATGTTTCAGTACCACATGTGGTACTGAAACGTTCCAAAAAACATATCTGAGTACCAGAACGTTCTGGAAATAATTATTTATCTTTGTTCAGCATGATGTAAAACGTTGAAGGTATAATGTAGGAGTTCAATTTTAGGACTTTTTTCATTCTGGATCAACTGTTTATGTGTAAAACAAGTAGACCCACACGTGAAAATCCACGTGTTTCTACTTTTTCGTTTGATTTGCCAGTGGACGCGGGCAAAAATTGCAATAATTTCCTGCGCTTATGCTGCAATAATTGCAATAATTTCCTGTGCTCATACTGCAATAATTGCAATAATTTCCTGTGCTCATGCTGCAATAATTGCAATAATTTCCTGTGCTCATACTGCAATAATTCCAA
Source organism: Trinorchestia longiramus (assembly GCA_006783055.1). Taxonomy (NCBI): domain Eukaryota; kingdom Metazoa; phylum Arthropoda; class Malacostraca; order Amphipoda; family Talitridae; genus Trinorchestia; species Trinorchestia longiramus. Next base: position 35,667 of record VCRD01003947.1, read on the forward strand.
TAATTTCCTGTGCTCATACTGCAATAATTGCAATAATTTCCTGTGCTCATACTACAATAATAGCAATAATTTCCTGTGCTCATACTGCAATAATTGCAATAATTTCCTGTGCTCATACTGCAATAATTGCAATAATTTCCTGTGCTCATACTGCAATAATTGCAATAATTTCCTGTGCTCATACTGCAATAATTTCCTGTGCTCATACAAGTAAATCATATGCTCCACGTTGTGTACAGTAGAAGCGAAAAAAGTAACACTGAATTGCCGTAAAACTGAACAATGATTCATCGTATCTCGAGTTAACTCACGTACTCTCACCTAACAGCAACTCAGATTCCTAAAAAAAGATGAGACTTGATGAAAGAATTAAGCTACTAAAAAAATTAACATAGCTGAGCAGCCATGTCGGACACGGAGGAATAAAGATGAAACAAGTTAGCCAGCTATGTATGAATTAAACTTCCATAAAAATATAGAAACGCACGACCTGCTTACACAAGAAATAATTATTATTTTCATGAATCTTAAATGAGAAACACTTAATTGATGTGAAATTACTTTATATTACTTTACTTTTAATTACTTCAGTGAACGCTTCCATACGCTCCACCAAATACTAAAAAAAATCAGTGAACACTTCACTAAATACTATTAAAAATTTCAGTCAACGCTTCCATACGCTCCACCAAATACTCTTGAAAATTCTTTTGAATTTTAAGTCCAAAACAAAACTCCTTAACCACATCAAGTCCATAAATAACTGAAATCGTACTAAAAAGAACAAAAATTTAGCTACATCCTCGTCCCAGGTTAGGTTTTCCCTAAGTAATGCAAAGCATAAAGATACGCTAACCAAAACCTGTTACTTTCGAAACATAGATGAAAATAAGCATAACGGAATTCAGAAAATTAATTCTGTTTACTACTTCAAAACTAATTAAATTTCATGAAATTAGAACTTTTTCAACAACTATCATACAATTCTTTCATATACGAGAATGCATTATAATATAATTTATATTACCACTCTTTAGTGCATTTGAACACTTTTTAAACAGTAATAATGCAACATAAATTTATACTTTCTCAATGCCTATCAGAAAGTTCTGTCCCCATACTCTATTAGTACGCATAGACCAAAATCCACAACCCCTAACAGCAACCTCGCACCGATGTCAGGTTGCGGATAGTAATAGTCGCGCGACACATCGTCCTGCCATGCTGTGACGTGGACAAAGTCAGCAACGAAACTCGGAATCTCGCACTTGAAGATGGCAGAGTTTCCCCTCAATACGCTCGCTTCCAGCACGTTGGTGCGGTATGACTGCGAAACAACTGCAACAAGGCATTCAAACTTTAACATGTTGACTCCGAAGTGGTACGTATGTGGGCCACTTAGGTTAGGTTCTGTAAATTTTACAGTGCCTTCTAGTAATAATATGTCCAAAGTGAAAATTTACACCGGCCAGGCAATCGGAGGCAACGTGTTAATCTTTATACCTCCACCACTCAAAACATACGCGCGTAATGCCTTCATATCTATTCCCCTCCTAGTATCCCTTTCCATTTCACCTCTATACTTCGGCTCACTCTGCGCCAAATTCTCCCTCAAGTCTTTCCTACTGATACCGACCACCATCTTTAACCTGTTCAACCTTTACTACCGAAATTATTCCGTGTGTTGGGTAGGAAAACTAATGAAAAAAAGTTGTTTATAAACGATTGTCGAAATTATTGACTGGGTGTAGAAGGAAAAGTAATATCAAATACATCAATTATAACAGTCAGAAGTTGTTTACAAACGCTGAATTTAAAAAATATACTCGCAACCTCAGAACAAAACCTGACGAGTGAGGCATTATGTGAATACGTTGAACCATGAACAGATATTCTTATATACAAGAAATTTTGTGACTGCGGACGAATTTGTCCACTACGGTAGTAAAGAGTTAGATTAGGTACACGTCATTAACCATTTCTTCTTTTGCATACATTTTAACTTTTACTTATATAGAACAAAATTGGAAAAAAATTATAAAAAATAAATCGCTTAGAGAGCTAAAGAACGTCAGTTTAAAAATTTGATACATTTCGTTCAAGGTCACGATTTGCGAAATGCATCGCCTCCGACTGGTGATGTCCAACAGCTTGATGACAGTTAATTTCAGCATACCTTCGGCATTTTGAAATGATTGGCATGACTAAAAATATATTGAAGAAGAAACCATGTGTTTCTGGTCTGTCATCTGCACGCAGTGCCGCCGCAGTTATAGAATAGAATAAGGCACTAAAACGAGCCGGTTGGCCCATTCTTGGGTTGCTACCCAAGTCCCATGCCGTGCTACCCAAGACCCATCCCGTGCTAGCCAAATCCCATGCCGTGCTAGCCAAGTCCCATGCCGTGCTACCCAAATCCCATGCTGTGCTAGCCAAGTCCCATGCCGTGCTACCCAAGTCCCATGCCGTGTTACCCAAGTCCCATGCCGTGCTACCCAAGTCCCATGCCTTCAGAAGATATCATACAGAATAACAGAACATCGTTCAGAAATAATTGTATGTTCCCAAAAACCTTCAGCGGAGACAATAATTTTCTGTATCTTTCGACATTTTTCGAGTCAAGCTATTCGGAAATCTATAAAATCAATTGAAAAAAATATTGTAGTATTTTTTCACAAAAACTGCCCAGCGTTGTTTATGTGCTCGCTACACCTCACACATGTGCAATGGTAACAATGATGCATAAAAACTTTTTTTTTGTTCAAATCAATCAGTTAGTATCGGCATTTCAAAGTTCTATTCGACGAAATCAGGTGGTTGTACATTCGTATTTGAAGGAAAAAATCAACTTGTTCATACTTCACTGTTTTGAATTCAATGAAAAACGAGTATAGATAAGATGTAATTTAAGCAACGTTTCGTTGAATGGAGAAATAACATTGTCATTAGAGGGTTAACCTTATAACAACCACCGTTCCCTATGAAGTTCATTAGAAATCCTTCACTTTAGTCCTATATTCTAGATGTTTCGTTCTAAACTTGCGCGAAATTCCACAATAAACAAGCAAAGACAAGTACAGGATGGCCGATCAGTTACTGACCCTTTTAAAAGCGCTATAACTATAAAACTAGTGAACGAGAATGAGTGTTAACTTTTGGTAGTTTATATACAAAAAAACTAACTTTATAATCCCTTCTTCAACATAGAAGTAATCTCATCTCTCGACCATTCCTAGTTTTATACTTATGGCACTTTAAAAAGGTCAGCAACTTATGGGCCACCCTGTAGTCATTTACGCAATGTTTCGTGCAGTGGAGCAATAACTTGGTCGTTAAATCGTTAAAAAAGGACAGAAGCTGACCAGACAAATTAGAACATCAACAATTTCCAGAGACCAGCGTGGCGGACTCAGCAGAGACACCTAAAACATTCTAGAGCAGCGCTAAAGAACATTTTCTTAAATCTTAAAGAACATTTTAAGATGCCGTGATTGCAGTGAATTTCGAAACGACCAAAGCGATTGCTAAGTAAATGGGTATCTGAAATTAATTTTGAAAATAATACTGCATACGTAAGAGATGCGCTGCACTATTTTATCAGTATACGCAAGTTATGTTCGAAAATGTCGCCACATAATTCAGACCTCAACTAGTAATACTGTTCTCTTAGCAAATATCTCTTCTAGTTAACCAGATTTTGTATAGTAATCCAGATCCCATCTAGTAATCTAGATCTCATCTAGTAATCCAGATCCCATCTAGTAATCCAGATCTCGTCTAGTAATAATCATTTCGTCTGGTAAACCAGATCTCATCTAGTAATCCAGATCTCGTCTAGTAATAATTATTTCGTTTAGTAATCCAGATATCGTCGAGTAATCAGATCCAGAGGTATCTATATTAGTAAATAAAGCTTATTTTCACGGCACTAGTACTTACTACAACAATTGCATTAATACATCTCATACACAACGTATTCTTTTTTAGTATTCCTCAAACATCATCTTCCTTGAACACTGCCTTACTTGAACTTAGGTAACAGATCAAGAACGGACCAAACGTCTTGTTTCTATTGCCTTATTCTATTGTGTTCTACTTCTTCATTTTCAGTTTTCCAGTCACATTCCCACACACTAGAAGTCTCGTTGGGATCAATTATAACCAAAAGTAAATATTCACTAGCTATGGAATACGAATTTTAAATTAAATCTTTAACTTCGCATGGCCCTGTGCATTCTTTCAGATGCTACTTACATAATCTTAATTTCCACAATCCTTATTATGCTTTGAATTTTTATCGGTCTACATTCAAACTAAATACGTATCTCTACATAGCAAAAGCAAGTTAATGCGTATTGCCGATAAAATTTCCTAGATCATCCAGTGAATTTCCTCCAACTTTCAATATTAAAAACACACCAAAGAGTATTCCAAAAGGGAAATCAGTCTGCACAAAAAGCTAAAAACTACGTCATTCTTGCCCATAAGCTTTAAACAATGAAGATCAAAGTGATACTCCCATCAACACTTAGAATTAAAGCTGAAAATTTTTAGAAATCCTTGCACTATGGACTGAATTAAGTACCAAAACTGGGAGTCTGATAGTAATGCTTGCTGGACTCTTCATCCTGCCATGCTGTAACGTGGACAAAGTCAGCAACAAAACTCGGGATCTCGCACTTGAAGATGGCAGAGTTGCCCCTCAAAACGCTCGTTTCGTACACGTGTGTGCGGTATGGCTGGGGCACCACTGCCGGATCCAATGTTATTAAAAATTTTAACCTCGTAATTAGTGATAATTTTGGACACAATGGAAGATTAGACAAGGCAGAGGTCCCACTGCCGAACCGAAAGGTATTCCACATCAAAACCCAGTGATTTGGAAGTCAATGTAAGATCTGAAAACGCAAGCAATAATGCCGAACCCTATAATGTGTTATATTGAAACCTTGTTATTGGTTATACTCAGAGATTTGAAAAGGTTGGGGCATAACTGCGAGACTCAATATTGTTTTACACTCAAGCCTCGATATTTGTCAGAATTAAAATCACAACGTAATATTTGATAAGGCAGGAGCAACCCTGCGAGACCCAATATTGTGTTACACTCAAGCCCCGATATTTGTCAGAATTAAAGTCACAATGTAATATTTGATAAGGCTGGAGCAACACTGCCGAAGTTGATATTTTGTTACATTCTAGCCTCGTTATTTGTGATGATTAAATCTTAATGTAAGATAAAAAGAGATTATATGCGTAAGAAAACGTCATTAAAATTCACAAAAATAACGGGACAATTCTGAAAATAATGAAGAAATGTTCAAAGGAAACATTAGCTTTAGAGAATCATGAAAATGATTCACAAAATCACAAGGAAAAAGAACAAATAACAGGATTAAATAACTTCATTACCTCGTATCGGAGACCAGCACCCGACCATCAGGTAAGATAAATATTTCAACAACAAAAAGAAAGCGAGTAATTTAACAAATAAAATGAGTAAGAAGAGATGTAATCATCCCAATTCAAGAAGAGTAATATCCTATTCGCAAGAATCACAGTACGTTGGTTACCAAAAGCATGCAATGAATCCATAAGTAAAAAATCATTTTCATTGAACGTTAGATCCAAAGTAGAGCAACATTTTCGATTTTTTTATGTAAGCAACATTGAAAGTTTTAAAATCGCAGAAAAACTGGAACGTCACATCATAATAGAATTAGGCAATTGGAAAGAGCCGTTTGGTCCATTCTTGAGTTGCTACCCAAGTTCCATACCGTCTAAAGTAAAAGTACCAATCACGTACATACACATTAATCACACACAGACATTTCAGTCACGCACATGTACCACAACCATACGCAGGCCTCCGGAGTTACGGATATATGTAGGATCATTTCTTAACAAAGCTGGGGGCTCCTCATCCAACATTAGTCAAAACGATTTTTGAATGTGTTCCGAGTGCCAGTAGTGGCCATGAATGTAGATGGCAGAATACTAAATCTCCACTAAACGAGATCTCGAACGAAAGTCAGCGTTGTGCTGGCCAATCTTCGATAATTTTTTGAAGCCACACCAATATACCTACAAGCTGCCGCAACAGAACTTCCTTTTTTGAAAGGAAGTTCCTTTCAAAAAAATTCCTGTATGATCCTACTTCCTAACACAGATAATGTTAGTCGTTTTACTAAGAAAATAATTTCGTATTTATTTCCAAAACTGCATCAATACCAGCACTTCACAATCTGAGTCAGTTTCTACGTATTTATGTTCCGAATTTAGAAGCAATATTTTCTGTAATATAGGAGAAAACTTTATGAAGGAAACTCCAAGAAACTTGCAAAATTTTCTTGTTGATTTTACGTCAAACGAACTATTTCACAAACAACGTTATTTTCAATGAATTTCCATGATTCTCGCAAAAAATAACATTATAGAATTCACCCGATTTTCTACTTGGTTCAAAAACAACGTTATTTTCACTGAATTCCTATGATTCTCAAACAATAACCGATTATGGAAGTTATCAGATTTTCCACTAGGTTCAAAGCCAGAGAAAGTCTTTCATTGCCGCCCATGCTCCAATAAGTGATGAAGTTAGTAGTTACATTACTAATTCATCAGTCAATTTAGCATCAAAATATTGCCCAGAAAATAGTCTGCATACTTTAGAACTGATAAAAAAACACTTGATATTTATTAAAACATTAAGATTAGTCTTCATAATTCATGACTGAAATTACAGCTGTTATCTTTCTGTTCCTAAAATACCGCTGAATTAATCAGTTTAAACTTCCAGTTATGACTATTTTAAAAAATACGAGTCGCACTTCTTATAAGGCTAATTATAAAAATCAGCAATTTACACAATACGAAACAATAAGTTCATGAACTATGTTAACTTGTTCCATGGTACAGACCTACAACATCACTAATTAATCAGGGTTTACATTACATCATGGTTAACACATAGTAGCTTAACTAAAACATTACTTCAGCGATAGGTTATATCATCGAATACTCTCAATCAAACTCTGCATCAAGATACAACCTCCCCCACCTCAAAGTGGGCAGAAGTGAGATAAGCGCAAGAAAATGTGCAACCATGCCTAGATAACTACAACTTGCAGGAAAATGTGAAACCATGCCTAGCTAACTACAACTTGCAGGAAAATGTGCAACCATGCCTAGCTAACTACAACTTGCAGGAAAATGTGAAACCATGCCTAGCTAATTACAACTTGCAGGAAAATGTGACACCATGCCTAGCTAACTACAACTTGCAGGAAAATGTGAAACCGGGCCTAGCTAATTACAACTTGCAGGAAAATGTGAAACCATGCCTAGCTAATTACAACTTGCAGGAAAATGTGACACCATGCCTAGCTAACTACAACTCGCAGGAAAAAATGTTACTGCAAGTGTCGTCTTTACTGCATCAGCATTTGGTATCTAAGTAACTGCAATGGAAACCGAAGTCACCAATGTAACCGGTCAAGTAACAGAAATAATTATTCCAATACGCAAGTATAGAATTTTTTAAGCCAGTCAGAAAGCAATCCCATAGTACGAATACGGACTAAATCACATCGAACATCGACCAAAGAATTACCAAATTCAGAATCGATGTGGAAAGAAAGACCCGCAGTTTCTTCCACCCACGACTGCACTGTTACGAAGTCCGCTACAAAAGACGGTACTGTGCACCGGAGTACTACAGAGTTACTTTCCAGTACGTATGCCTCTGGTACAGCAGTACGGTACTGCTGTAGCACAACTGCAATAAGGGTAACCATAATGTACTCATGATGCTGTTGAACTTTAACTAGTTATTTTTTAATCATTTAAATTATTAAAGGTACAAGATTTCTAAAATCAAAAATACTAAGAGAGGGAAGCAAAATAAGGAAAAAATCCAAATACAGTTGTTGGCGCTTATATTTTTCAAGGCAATCCCAAGCACAAAGAAAATAATGCAGCACTAGTTCTTTCCATTTTCAACAGCTTCCATTCACTAAAACAAAAATCAGAGCATTGAAACAATAGAATAGAACATGGCAGCAGGAACGAGCTGATTGGTCCATTCTTAGGTCGTTACTAAAGTCCCATGCCGTCTAATGTTAAGACACCAATCACGCACAGGCACCTCAATGACACAGACACCAGGAGTAAAAAAGGCTGGGAGAAAGAGATGTAACAGTTGTACTCTCTGTTTGATTTCGAGCAGTTTATTCAACGACAAAAGGATATTTCCACTGTTACTCAGTACTTCCATGCTACTCAATGCTACAACCATTCAAGTTTCAAGTTCAATTACAGCATAAATGACGTGTAACTACTATACACGGTGAGAAAGTTAAATACAAATGAAAAGGACATTGCTACTGTTAATAGGTACGAACAGAGTCACAGTCTTTGTACTTATGTGAAGAAAGAAGTGATACTTCAGTGCTAATTCACAAGTTCATTTGAATAAAGGAATTGCTACGTATTTGAACAGATATATGTATCTTGTTTGAATAAATAAATGACTACAAGGTTATTAGTTTGCCGCAAATAAAGAAATTGAACGAATTTCAATTACCGACTTATAAAACTAAAATTTTCAAGAACTAATTTCATTAAAATAGACGAAAAGCATCAAGTTTAACAACAAGATCAAACCAATGAAGTATCAAAAATGAATTATTTTGAAGACTTGATGATCTAAAACAGTTGGTGCAGAGAGAGAAAAAAGGTCAAAAATTTAACTCATTCCTTCTCGGGTTGAAAACAGTTGGTGTAAAGAATTTTTTCGCTCTGCACAAAAGTTGGTGTAGAGAATTTTTAGAATTTTTTCGCTCTGCACAAAAGTTGCGTACACCAACTGTTTCCATGAGGGAATATACTGTTCATTTAACGTTGTGCATCATACTGCAAAAAGAACATGAAACAAAGACAATGAATAATTTCCAAAATGTTTTCCGAAACATTAATGCCGGAATGTTTCTTTGAAAACGAACAGTTTCCGACCACATAGAGTAATGAAGATTTGGGAAACTATCTTTCGAAGAAACAAGCCCTAAAATTTTGTAAGCAGCAGCAAATAGGGAGAACTAACCACTGGAAATCAATTAATAAATGATTTATCAATTAATCATCAATTCTATTAATTAAGATGAATAATTGTTTTAACATGATTATTAATAAATAATCCATGACCGAAGACGCTTACACTCACCAAATGTGTAAATTTGTCACCAAAGTCTACGGATTTTGCATCTAATATTTGAGTGTGAATTCAATCAGAGAAAATCACGCAATTGTAGTGAAAATAAGAGAAAAATAAAAATACAACAGTGAAATTGAATGAGAAAAATGAAAATATAATGGTAAAAACATAGGCGAAAAATGAAAATACAATAGTGAATTAAAGGAGAAACGTTAAAATACAATTGAAAATAATGGCAAAAAACGCAATAGTAAAATTACAGCAAAAATATAAAAATACAACATCGTAAAAAAACCTGATGCATCACGCAGTCATCCTCGTTCTCTTCTCTACCTTTTCGTACCGTAAATAGCACATACTCCCCCATACAAAACTAAAGGTTTTATTTTGTTGTAAAATACATATTTTGACTCGTTTAAACTTCAAATATCGCATACATGTTCCTATTTTTCCAAAATAATTCATGCAATATACAGTTAACATTAAATTCTCTGGAGTTGCAATGCTGGAAGCGTCGCTAAACTGAACATAACTTGTAACACCTTCTCACTCATAAGACAAATGCTTCCTAGGGCTGAGCAGGAAGAATATAATTTCATTTTCAAATATCATACCTAGAACTAGGGTGAGATAACATCAATGTTTCTCATGCGTTTTGAAATGCCTAGAGAAACATGTAATTTGATTTCCAAATGCCTAAAGAAGTAGATAATTTCATTTTCAAAAACATAGAAGTACAGTGAGATAACGTAAACGTTTTTATGCTACGTTCACAAATACCTAAAAAAGGAGGTGATTTCGATTTCAAATACCTAAAAA
>VCRD01003948.1:9561-30015 GCA_006783055.1 Trinorchestia longiramus
GCTGAGATGAAAGTTGTGATGAAAGTGGTGGTGAAAAAGAAGTGAAGAAGGCTGTGATGAAAAGGAAGCTGAAGTGAAGTGAAGATTGAAAGCAGGACCGCCAGGTGTTGTAAAAACACAAAAACTTCACTATAAAGGCACTGTCCACTTACGGTGTTATCTCTTAGAAGCTACGTTCAGGTTCACGTCGGTTCGGGATCTGGATGTGCTTTTCAGGGGTGAACTTTTTTAAGAAAGAACCATAGCGACAGTTCTTTCGTACTAAGAATGGTTTTACAAATTACAGCGAATTTTTATTATTAAAAATTTACAAGAATCTCACTTAGAGTTACAAAAACCCAATCACAAAAATACAGGAAATTTAATGTAAAAAGTACGATTTAATGCGTACGCGATTAATTAATACGCATAACTTGAAAATGGAGCATGAACAGCGATGTGATGCTACACACTTTGGTTAATACTCTTCGTTTTGTTGCCTCTAAACATGGTTTGTGCTGTTTCTCACAAATAGTTCTATTTTGTTTCATCTGACCTCATTACTGAGTTCCAAAACGCTGCTGGTTTGTTCTAATGGTCGTTGGCATACTTCAGCCTGGCCTTTACGGGACGTTTTTGGAGAAGAGGTGTCCTGTCAAGGGGTGTGGGAGCGAAAACCTTCAAGGCGTAGAGCCCTGCTGATCGTGTATTTGCTGGTTTCGATCCCAGATACTTTGAAATCATACTTCAATTCTTCACGAGTAGTTTGAAGCCTGTGTACTACTGCTCGGACCAATTTTCGAGCAGCACGGTCGTTAATCTTCTGTGGACGGTCAGTTCGAAGCTTGCTGAGAGTAGTATTCCGGCATTTCCACTTACGTATTATGGTTCCAACTGAGGCTATAGGAACACACAGTTGTGCACTTATCTTCCTATATCCCAAACCTTCATTATGGAGCTCCACAATGCGTTTGCAAAGATCTTGGCTGATGTCCTTATTGTTACCCACGCTTACGACCTTTCAGAACGAGAGCTGCTGTACCAATGACATGCTATTGGAGATGAACGATGATGAAAGTTCAGTTGCCAAATAGTAGAATGTATGACAACATTCCGGAATAACTAGTGTACCCGTGCCATCAAAAAGGATGGTCTTTTTTTCGTTCGAGTGGAGTTTCCATGCTTAAGCTTATTTCAAAGGTAACTTATTTTTCTTTTGAAATACACTTAGAATAAACACTTCGTATTAGTGGCAGTAATAATCACTTAGAATACAGTATTTTTGAGCAGCAATATACCGCCAAATTCGGTATTCACGATACGGATTCGAGTATATAAGGCTCTGGATTTCTCTAATTTTTTTAAAGTGACTTATTATATTGCACTTGCACAGCAAAAATGAGTGTATTAATTTACCAGTGAACCGAGACCAAAAGCCCAGTGCTAATCTATTCTTAAGAGCATGACACGAAACATAGAAATAAATAAATAAATATTTAAATAAATATATATATATATATATATATATATAAATATATATATATACAGGGTGTCCCAAAAAAAAACGATACCCAATTTTCAAGGGCTGTAATTCAGAAACTATTAAACTTACAAAAAATTGGAAAGTCACATTTTTTATGCGTTGGTATCATTGATACGGCTTCAACTCGTAAGTTGAATCTATATACTAATACGCTTACGACTATCGTACCTGTGCGTCACACCCTTCATTGCGGTATCTATTATACGGTTGGGGTCAGGTCATGTTACATTTCGTTACTTTGGGTTGGGAATTTTATGAATGTTTTGGTTTTCGAATTTTTTTCCATTTCTTGAAATTTAAATGGGTTAAATTTTTTATATTTTTTAAATTACTTTTTAATGTTTTTAATTTTGTAAATTTTCAAATAGTTTAATTTTTCGAATTTTTTGAGTTTTTTGAATATTTTAGTTGTTTTTTTTTATTTTTTTTTATTTTTTTAAATTGCTTAAAATTTTTCCATATTTTAGTTTTTGAATTTTTTGAATTATCAGAATTTTTTTAATTTTTGATATTTTGTCAGTTATTTGAATTTTTGAAATTTTTTGAATTTTTTGAAAATTTTGGATTTTTTTAAATTTTAAAAAGTGCAGCTAGCGTATCAGTGATACCGACAATACCTTACTTATGTGCGAACCTGTACTATACAGCCCCATAAAATTGCGAATTTTTGAACGTGGCCCTTGCACTGAAAAATTTGCCGATCCCTGATCTAAAACAATGGAGCAGAGAATAAGAGAACAAAGAGAAGCAGCAAGAGAGCGACAGAGAAGGAGCCGACAGCACTAGCGAGAAGATAAAAGGCAAGCAACTCGTGATAGAAGCAGACTACGAATGCAACAGCGAAGGATGAATATGAGTCAGGAGGAGCGAGAATTACATCTTCAAATCATGAGAAATAGAGATCAAGAAAGTCAAAATTATATGAATGATGTGGAGAGACAGCAATTTCTAGAGAACATGAGAAACAGAGACCAAGAAAGACGAAATGATATGAACGAGGTGGAGAGACAGCAATTTCTAGGAAACAGGAGAAACAGAGACCATGAAAGAAGAAATAATAATAATATGGAACACCAGATGCATTACACTGGAGCCATGGATGTCCGATGTCAATTTTGCGGAGCTTTAAGATTCCAAAGAGAACAACTAAATTGTCATCATAATGGAAAAGTTTCACTTCCTCCTCTACAAGAATACCCCGAAAATTTGAGATTACTCTTTGATGCCGACGGTGGTTTCATTTCATTTTCTAGGATGGCATCAAAGTTGTTGAATCTTATAATCAATGATTGTTAATTTATTCACTACCTGTAAAATCATGCTACCGAACTAACCGCGAATTATTCGCGGGTCCTGTTAGTTACGTATGAATACGAAAGCGTGATCTTAAACTATTCAAGATTTTTACCGATCGAGGAGCCTCCCCATTATGCAACTCACAAAAGAACAAAGAACATTCATCGTTGAGAAGTATTTTCAAGCGAAAAGTTTCCAACAGGTCATTCAATCATTTCAAAAGCATTTTCCTGAAAGACAGTCTACAATAAAGATGACTATTTGGAGAAATGTTACTAGGTACAGAACCGAAGGAACAAGCTTGAATCTCAACAAAAGTCGATCAGGACGGAAAAGAACGGGGCGATCAGAAGAAAATGTTCCAATTGTTCAAGGAGCACTTACAGAAAATCCACAAATCTCTGCAAGAAAAAGTGGATTAGATGTTACTAAATCTACATTCAACAGAATTATAACTTTAGATTTGAGGTGGCATCATTGCAAGATGCATGTGCGGAACAAACTCCTCGATAACGATCTTCCTCGGCGGCTGAATTTTGCTCAATGGTTTTTGCAAAGAATTGTTCAGTTTGTGGACGACATTGTGGTTGGCGATGAGGCCACTTTTCATTTGAATGGCAAAGTAAATAATCACAACGTTTTCACAAATGCACCGAAGAACCAAACTCCCAATTTCAACTTTGACGTAGGAATTTCGAGAGAAAAAGTGTCTGTGTGGACGGGACTTTGTGGCAGTGGACATGTCATCGGTCCTTATTTCTACGACAACAACTTAAATGAAATTGAATATATTGATCTAATAAATAACAGGACCGTTCCAAGACTTCGAGAAACACATGGAAACAGAATCAATCGAACCTGGTGGATTCAGGAAGGTGCTCCTGCGCATAGGACTGTTGCTGTAAGGGAAAAACTGAATGAGCTATTCGGCAATCGCATTATCGCCTTGAATTATCGTATCGAGTTAAACAAATAAAAAAAATATTTGCATAACCCCCCCCCCCTTCAGATCGCCTGATTTGACGCCGTGCGATTTCTTCCTTTGGAGACATCTAAAGAGTAAAGTGTATTGTTTTCCACTGCGCGATACCAACGAACTCAATCAAAGAATTGAAAATGAGGCCAATTTGCTGCAAGGAGATGATGCTCTCGTTAGACGAGTGATGGCGGGAATGAGGAGGCGAATGCAACTGTGTATTAAGAGAAACGGAGGACACCCCGAAGGAAGCGAACAATAGGATGAACATTTCGATTGTTTTTTATTTTAGTGGTATTTTCTATTTAATAAACGGTTGAAAGTTATTAAAAACAAGGTTTTAATATCATAAATTCGAAGTTTAACAGAAATGTCTAAATAGGTTTTTCAGTATCGGTCACTTAAAATACTGCCCAAAGAAAACGGTTGAATCAATTTTTTTGAAATTTTGTACAGAGATGGAACAAATGTTAAAAAACAAAATGCGATTTTTTAATTTTTGTTAAGTTTAATAGTTTCTGAATTACAGCTTTTGAAAATTGGGTACCGTTTTTTTTGGGACACCCTGCATATAATATATATATATATACAGTATGTATTTTATATATATGTATTTTTATGTATTTTATATATATATATGTATTTTTACATATTTAAATAAATATATAAACACACGACGGTCATTCTTAGTATTAGATCCTACAATAATTTTCATGTATTATATCGCAAAAAAAGTTGTGTATTGTAAACTTTTGTTCACGTATTTATTATACATATTCCTATATATTTTTTTCTATTAAATATTTGTGGGTTTAAGATACATTATTATAATTTTTATATTATTGTTATATACAGTATAGACCACAAAAAAGTAAACCCAACTTTAAATGTTAATTGCTTCACAGTGAGTAAAGACATTTTAGGCCTGTTATTTGCATTAAGTGCAGAGAAATGTTCTCCATAGAAATGTCAAGTCACATCAAATTGGTTCCACTTCTATCGCCCACCAATGAGATAAATAATAGCTGTAAAAATGTGAGTAAAAATTAAAATGTCATTGCAATATTATTCTAAAGAAGTCTTGGATTAAAATTATTTTAAAACGAGTTATAACGATCCATTTAATAAAGCCTAACAAAAATGGATTAATAGATGCACAACCGAAATGCATATTTTTTATTGCAAATGGCTGCCAGCTGCGTTAAAACATTTTTCACATCTCACTTTCATTAATTTTATAGCACGTTTAATTACATCAGAATTGTCTTTCAAAATGTCTATTTCACTTTTAATTCGATTCTGCAATTCCTCCAAATCCTGGGGCGGTGAAAAATACACTTTTTTCTTCAAATAGCCCCACAGAAAAAATTACAAGGTGTGACATCGGGGCTCCTGGGTGTCCATTCAATGTCATGGCCAAGCGCTATTATTTTCCTTCCAAACATGTCTTGCAAATAATTTTTAACGATTAGTGTTCTGTGTGCGGGAGCACCATCTTGTATCCACCAAATACGATTAAAATTTCTTCCGTAAGTAATCTGAAGTTTTGGAATAATTTCTGTGTTTAACATTTGCCAATACTTGTCACCATTTAGCGTTGTAGCATAAAAAAATGGTCCAATTACCGATCTGGTGCCGCACAAACCCAACCAAAGAGACACCTTTTCTCTACTCATGTTGATTTCATAAGCATTTTCTTCAGGAGGATGGTTTTTCGGCGCATATTACCTACAGATCTGCTTATTTACTGCTTCATTCATATGAAATACGCATTCATCTCCCACCACTAACCATTTAGTAAATATTTCTGGACGTTCTGCGAACCAGTGAGCAAATCTTAAACGACGAGGATAATCTCCTTCGAGAAGTCGTTGCTTAACTTTAGCTCTGTAAGGATAATATTGCAAATCATTACGAACATTTCCTTGGAAGAAGAATGATGACAATTCTGTGCCATTTCTTCTTTTAGATACTTTAGGATTTTCATTTATTACTTGTCGAACACGTTCGATGTTTCCGTTGGTTCTTACAGTTTTCAATCGTCCTGAATTTCCTTTGTTTAGATTTGTAATAGTACCTTGTGTTCTAAATTTATTAACAGTCTTCCCCAGACAGTCTTCTTGGTTGGAGAGCTTCTTTCAGGAAATCTCTGTTCGAATTCATTTTGAACTTCCTTTAAACTCTTTCTTTCTGCGTACACGTTGTTGATGAAAATGCGTTATTCATTCGTGAGTTGCATAACGATGGGCTTCGTCATTTGGAAATTTAGCTTTAAGTATTAATTTTCAGACGATTTGGACTTTATTCATACTCTAACCTAAAGCTTTGTATCCACGATACGTATCTCTGTATGTAATGCAGCAAATGAAACTTAAGTATTTTTATCGAAAGTTACTAATGTTTAATAGTTGGCTATCAATTATAATCTTCATATACTTTATGTGCAACTCACATTTTTACAGCTAATATCCATCTCATTGGTGAGAAATAGAAGTGGAACCAATTTGATGAGACTTAAAATTTTTATGGAGAACATTTCTCTGCACTTAATGCAAATAACAGGCCTAAAATATCTTCATTCACTGTGAAGTAATTAACATTTAAAGTTGGGTTTACTTTTTTGTGGTCCATACTGTAATGTGCAATCTGGCGATTTAATCAACGTGTTGTGTTATTTTACCCCCTATGTTGTGTATTTATCATCTATTACACTCCCTTTTAATAATTTATACGATGCAAAAGATTTTTCGTCATAATACTCCTTATCATGATAATTCGTTTTTATATTTGTACAAACACAATGCTTGCCGAAGATCAATCTCTGTTTCAAGTTTTAATAGAGTAACAGTCGGTCAAAACTTTATTATATGAAACTTATCAAATATAGCTTCTACTAGCCAGTTCCTGTGGAAATTCCACGATTTAGATTTGTATAATTTGAAATTATTATAAAGATGGATGTATTGAAGATTTACGACGAACTATTGTGTCTTAAATGAATACTTTTCATTAATATATACAGGACTTTCATTGTGTATCTTAGCTAACGATAACGTGACCCAGATAGTACCCGTTAAAATTCCTTGATTCAAAAGTAAGAAAATTAATGATCTATGAAATGAATAAATTTTTCAGTTTCATCCGTGGTACCATCAGAATCAGAATATTTTTCTGGAATATATACAGAACTATCATTTTGTATCTTCCCTAACGATAACATGGCCGTGTATGAAAAGAAAGTTAATAACGGAACAAATGGCGTGTTTTATAGTAATCCGGTGCCTTTGGTATCCACAATACAATGTTTGTAATACATGAATACCCACTCTGATTTCAGTTCAATAGTTTTTCTTCAGTAATAGATAAGAAGTAATTGGACGGACACCCACAGATACAGCAAGATGGAGATACATAATCGATTATATATGTAGATTTTTAAATAATTATGAAGTTTGTCGACACATGATGATTTTATTTCCTTGTCGCTAAAACAACTTGTTTATACTTTTAGTTTTTCGTGAAGTTATTTTCACTTTCAATGTTTGTTAAAGGTTAGTTTTCTAATAACATTTTCAGCCAAGTTAACCCACTTCCTATGTCTACTTAATATTCGCTTCATGTTTACTTGCTATTCGTCTCATGTCTATCTGCTATTCGCCTCATGCGTACCTGCTATTCGCCTCATGCGTACCTGCTATTCGCCTCATGCGTACCTGCTATTCGCCTCATGCGTACCTGCTATTCGCCTCATGCGTACCTGCTATTCGTGTCATGCTTACCTGTTATTCGTCTCATACGTACCTGCCTCATGCGTACCTGCTATTCGTCTCATGCGTACCTGCTATTCGTCTCATGCGTACCTGCTATTCGCCTCATATCTACCTGCTATTCGTACCACACCTAAACACTAGCGGGCAAGAAATTTATTTTTTTGTTAGTTTTTCCTGACAGTTGCACAAATAATTAAAATGAATCCACTTTATTCCGATACATCACAGAGTACAGTATAAATCCACAGTACAAGGAATCGGGTCTTCAAATCTTAAAGCTAACATCTCACGACTAGTGCATTGTTGTTGTTTATCGTACTATCACCATGGTAGGTGAATACAACAGTGGAAACGATTATTCTCTTTAGGCACGACTTAGAATAACCAATTACAAGGCACATCTTAAACTGCAACAAAGCGTAACTTTGGAAGAATTTACATACAGTGCAATGTTATAGTTTGAGGTCCTAGTAGTAACAGTAGAGGTTCTAAAGCCCTTGAATTTGTCTTCACGAGTTGACAGGCTTTTAGGTGCTGGATATTTTACTACAACAGGGTGGAGTTACATTGTCCGGGTGATAAACCCTCTGTCACTTTCCCGTTCCTAAGTGGAAATAAAGATCAAAACAATGATAATGAAAGAAGTGATTACAGACAGCAAAGCACGTTTGATAATGACTCCACATACAGGAGTGCCCGCAGAAATATCTTTTGTTTGGAAGATTGAAGCCGAACTATAGGACAAATACACAAACATTGACTCTTATATCTGTAGACAAACATACTAATGGAAGCTCAAATTCTTCTGGCCGTCACTTTTGCGACTTTGAATTCAAGCATGTAAATAATCCAACTTCTGCTTTGGTATCTATCATTTTGTACTATAGGACAGAACGATCAGCCCCATTTCATAATGTAAACAAAACTCCGAGTGTTTGAAGAACAATTTGTTGGTCATCCTGCTAGGAAGCATTACGCTGTACCCGGTTGCCACGTCGTCTTTCAGTTTAGTTGTGTTGCCACGCAGTGAAAAACTTCTGTGGTGTCACATGATGCAGAGAACTTACATATTTCCTGAAGGATTTTACTCACTCCGGTTCAAAATTGTTGGTGCATATCAATTTTCCAGTTGGTCCGGAAATAGAAATTTAAACCAATACGAAAGGTTTAATTCAAATAAAATATGAGTTAACTCAATCATATACTTCACATATTCTGGAATACATTGAATTGACTATGCACAAACATAATATAACAAAAATAAAACACTAAAACTGTTTTGACTTGTGCATCAACAATTTCAGACCGGAGGGAGTATACGATAAGAATAGAAAACTAATCAATTATTCTCTTAAGAGATTAGTAGCGTTCTTACTTCCAGCTTCTCTCGTAGCAAGATACAATAAGGATTAGCATGACATGATTCTACAGAATTTGTATAATCTTGTCTCAGTCATACACGTTCGTCATGCTGCATGACAGAACATGCGCCACATAACAGAATTACACATCATGTGTAGCATGGTGCTGAGGCATATAATCGACCTTCAATTAAATGCATAAAGTTTTCTTGTATAATTGAAATAATTCGTGTTATTCAAGGGTCTCTTTTAATAGAAGTAACTCGTATAATTCGAGTGTCTCGTGTAATTTAAGTAACTCGCGTGAATAGAACGATTATCGTAATAAATATTAAGATTAAGTCCGCCAGACAAAGTACGCTGTTATTTATATAACTTTAAATAAACAGTAGTAAGTGAAGGCGGTGACCGCAAGAGTTCGCTTAATCATTCAGTCAGTCCGAGTCGGTCTTGTTCTGCGGCCTGGGAACTAATGTAGAGCAACGAAACTCTCAGGAAAAAAGTTTTGCCCGCAATCTCCTCGAGACCCAAACCATGTGGATATTGTCCACAGGATCTGGCTTGCGGTCACGCTGTTGACGTTGAAGCTGATCCTGAACACGACATATCTCCCTAAAAACCACAGCGGCAAGATCTGCATCTCTCCTACCAAAGAGGTTATAGAAACATACAAGATCTGTATCTCTCCTATCAAAGAGATTTTATACATATACAAGATCTGTATCTCTCCTACCGAGAAGATTATGCAGAAATAAAAGATTTGTATCTCTCCTACCGAAGAGGTCTTACAGATAACACATGTAAGAAAGGCCTGCTCTGGAAGATTAGGTTTAGGAGTGTGCGAAAAAATTGAACTAACTTCGACCAAATTACGAAGTGTAATTTTGAATAAACCAAAACCCTCTGAACATGGTCAGCGGACTGCATCTATGACTGCAGTGTGCTGACCATGTGCAAAGAAACTGATGTGCAAAGAAACTGAAGTGCAAAGAAACTGATGTGCGAAGAAACTGATGCGGACTGCATCAGTTTCTTTGCACTTCATGTTTCCGCTTCCATTAGGAAACTAGCTTTTTCCTTTCATTTTATCAGTGTTGTGGTTGACCAGAGGTTTTCGTACGGAGCGAAAAATAAATCATTAAAATTTGAGGAAAATACTGTACAGAATTTCTTTGAACTCATAGAGGAAATTAATATTTGTGAGCACAGGCTGTTCTGAGTTTGACTTAGGCGCTTCTCTCGATACTTTGGAGGAGAAATAAGTTCAACATTTACTTCACAATGTCTGGCCTCCAACTCATGCCACTGAAGTTCAGCAGGAGAGGGAGGAGAAGGAGGAGAGGAAGGAGAGGAAGGAGAGGGAGGAGAGGAAGGAGAGGGAGGAGAGGAAGGAGAGGGAGGAGAGGGAGGAGAGGGAGGAGAGGGAGGAAAGGGAGGAGCGGGAGGAGAGAGAGGAGAGGGAGATTAGGAAGCTTTGCAATTCTTGCATTTTGTAAAGGCCTCCCTCTACACCCAGATACTCTCTCTATCCCCAATACATGTTCAGTAGACATGGGAGTTCCATGCCACTGCTACCTGCCACGCCACTGCTACCTGTCATGCCACTGCTACCTGCCACGCCACTGCTACCTGCCACGCCACTGCTACCTGCCATGCCACTGCTACCTGCCATGCCACTGCTACCTGCCACGCCACTGCTACCTGCCATGCCACTAATGCTGAGTTCGAGGTAATTATGCTCGCTCTTAACTCTCACTGTCATCTCACAGCTCAGAGTTCCAGATCACATCATTTCCTCTAGAAATATTTGCGGCAAAAACACGCAAAAATAATTTGAATGTTTATTACTGTTGAAATGTACGAATGTATGGATTTCTTAACACCCATTCAGCACCAGCTAAAAACGAGGTTAAAATAATTCGCATCTTGTGTATGTTAGTTGGCGAGAGATGTGTTTTAATGATCAAAATATCATAGTAATGTCATAGTAATGACAGTCTTAAAATTCTTCGTGATATTGTCAATAATTTCATAAATTACGTATGACTGAAATCTACGAGTTCAAATTCTGAAAAGTAACTCATGCATAAGTTTGAGAACAACATTAGGAAAAGTTTATTCAAATCGCTGGATCAGCACAATAGAGAAATAAAACATGTAACTAGTGACACTGATGTATTTTAAAGAGTTATCAGCATCAATTACTACATGCTGTTTGCTGCTCTAGAGGAATAATGTTTTGACACTTAAACAAACATAATTTCGCTGTATCGTTAGCATGACAAAATCAGAGTTACGCTCAAGTAATTTGTTCAAAACTTAAGCTTCAAGATTCCGTTTACAGTGTTTAGTTCAATGGCAGAGATATTTTACTTACATCGTCGAAGCTGCGCATACTATTCAACAACTTTTTATTTTTATTGTAAAAGCTTTACACAAAATCCAGGCATGGGAAACTAGAAGAGCAACACAGAACAGCTGAAGAATGGAAGGCCTAGGCAATGCACGTCGATTTTTTCAAACGTTCTTTAACGTTTTGATCTTCATATGCAGCGGAAGTTTTTACCTGAAAACTTTTCGAGAGAAGAATGTTTCTTATTTCATTGAAGTGTAACGCAATTATAAAATCTAATTGACAAGTAGGATAAATATCTAAATAAGAATAAGTGTCATCCTTGTCACGTTCATGAAGCTCACACATGGACTCCAACCTTCATTAAAAGGATTGAGTGACGTGAGCATCTTGAACGACACCTGCTAGCAACAACGTGCTAAACATAATACTAATAATTTGGCGCTAAAAAAACGTAGAAAAATGCACTAGTTGAACATAAATGACATGGAATAAAACTGCCGCATGATTTTGGCTCACGAACATCACTTGAAAAAGTTAGCACTGAATTGAACTGAAAATTCGGCACTGAAACGCATAATGCAAAACTTTCCTTTACACTAAAATGATGAATACGAAAATCTTGGAATATCTTTCCAATTGAAAGAATGATAAATGCATGAGACATCTGAATAGAATCGAATAGAATAAGACAATAAAATCTAGCCGTTTGGCTCACTCATGGATTGCTGCAAAGTCCCATGCAGTCTAAAGTAAAAGCATTAATCGTGCACGTACATTTTAATCCCGTAAGCCAATTCAGTCACGTACACGCACTTCACTCACGCACAGGCAATTCAGTCACGTACATATATCAGAGAGACGTTACTGTGCATCCACCAGGTGTAGTGAGACACAGGAAGGGCAGGGAAGAAATTAAAATTGTATTTCCACCTCTTAATAGAAGAATATTTCAAAAGTAATAATTAAAATTTGGTGTTTTAATAATTAAGAGATATGAAGGCCTTCGTGCAACGTTGTTCATGTGAGATTTTAATTGGAGTATACTTGTGTTTATATATGTGTCTGTGCACACATGTATACACTCATGTATATGTGTGTCTGTGAACACGTACATCATCAGTAAGTTATTTTCAAATTTCTGTGTCATAAACTCTTTTTATCCTCACGATCTCTAACATAGACTCGTTATTTTTACAAAAGCACAATTTTTTTAATAATCGGGAAGCTCAAATGATAAAGTCAACAAAAAATTCGTATTAATAAGCACATGGAAAGCGTTAGAACTTTCGATGTGTTAAAACTTTATTTTGGATTTATCGATGTTTCAATTTTAATACCTTGTGAGAAGTTTAAAATTTAATTCTCATTTAATAGTATTTAAGTAATTCATGATTGATATTTCACATGTGAAAAAATTCATGTTTTTTACTGAGTTTTTTTTTCGTTTAATTTGCCAGAGGACGCAGGCTTTGCGAAGGAGTTTCTACATTGAAAGATGTGCTTTTGGTATACACAATTTAATGACCAAGCAAGCATGTAACAAGCTGTGTATTATTATATAGTTAAATGCGATGGCAAATACAGTTTCTGCAATACATGCTCAAAAGTCGAAATACTGTATGCTGAAATAAACTGTTTATCTTATGCTAAGGATTGACTTCTTAATAGAACGGGTATACCTGTATTGTAAGCATTGTATTGTGAATATCAAAGGTACATCCTTCAATGGAGAAACTCCTTCGCAAAGCCCGCATCTACTGGCAAATCAAACGAAAAAATTGAGTAAAAAAACACGTGTTGTTTTTTACGTGTAGGTCTACTAGTTTTATCATAAACTCCACACAAAGCAATACTCACCTGAAAAAGCATAAAGTACGAGTTCATATAAAATTTCTATCCCCGAAAACATTCATAAACAGTACATACAGTAGCTACCCACCTAATACTACATAGTATAGTAAGAAGGACATACAACCACTGAGAAAGACGTTGATACGTTTCTAGCTTTAGGTTTTGCTAAGGCTAGCTAGGGTTAGTGTTTGCTCCTACAAGGTGCGACAACATAACTTCCTTTTTTCAAAGGAAGTTCTTTTCAAAAAAAGGAAGTTATGTTGCCGCACCATGTATCTGTGGTCAGAACTAAGGGGCTTAGGCCTACGTAAGCATATATAGTCCGGACGTGGATCCCCAGCCGTAGTCTCCTGGTCAGAAGGGTTGGGTGAGGGTGTGGAGCTGCTGCTTGGATCAAAGGTAATTTTCCATAATGGTTGTTGAATTTCAGTTCCCAAAGATACTTACAAGGAAAGACTTTGCCATTTTATCTACTCCAGCCAGTAGCAATTACCGTGACTAACTAATATTTATATTAATGTGCGCTTCAGTCATTAGTTCATCTGCTGTTCAATTGATTTTTTCTTAAATTTTCTACAAATTATCTACTGACTTCCATTGTGTAAAGTAAGTTGAAACTCGAGTGTTAATAATTATAGACGTAGCTTTGTCTCAACAATTTTTATTAAAATTCTCGATGAATTTTGAAAAAAATACCCACTAGAAATGTACTCTGTTACTCGTGTGAAATAATTCCTCCATAACCAGTTTGGCTTCCTCTCCAAAATCTGAACAACGTTGCATAATCTCGGTGAATGACAATACCTCATTTGGCACACGGGAAAAATGTATTTATTTTTTTGCTTCTGTAGAGCATATAATAATCAATATAGCAACATCACTGTCTGGATATCAACATCACTGTCTGTATAGCAACATCACTGTCTAGGTAGCAACATCACTGTCTAGGTAGCAACATCACTGTCTAGGTAGCAACATCACTGTCTGTATAGCAACATCACTGTCTGTATAGCAACATCACTGTCTAGAAGCATTGCTGTGGCGTGAAAGGAGTTGTTCCTGGTGGTTTGAACGTACCTGACAAGTTCTAGAGTCGTTGCAATTGCAGACCCTGAATCAGATGTACATATGTTTATTAGTCGTGAAGTTTCTTTGGGTTCTGTTCAAACCTCCTCTGTCTTTACTATTAGCTAATGATATCGATAACTTAATTCCGTGTTTGATTCAATTTGTATGCTGGCGATAGCTCTTTCTGCCCGATTCTTGCGAATCGTAAGAACAATGCATTAGTAAATATTAAGGAATGATAATCGCCAAAAGTTTGAATAGGGCTCAAAGCAAGCGAAATAAGTGTCTATGTCGATAAAAGTGAATTCAAACTATTTATTGCTCACCGTAGAAAAGGATAGTTTCCGTACAGTAAAACAAGTGAAAATAAAATTGAGAAACCTGTTCTTTCAAACGTCCATAATAATTAACACTTTACAATTTATTTTCTAGGAGTACATTTCAAATGTTAGTTTTAAGCTTCAAAACTCACTTGAATTCTCAAGGATTTAAAATATTTAACTTCGCATAGACCTAGAACTACAATATAGAACCATCCTGTTCTCGTTAGCGAATAAAAATGACGTAAATCTACTATTTACTCTGCAATAAATGTTAGGGCAGTAGTGAATTTTTGTCACAATGCCTACACAACAATTCATTTGAAGGTCCGGTATCACTCCACTTCCAGCACCCCTTCTTCTTTTGTTTACGACGGCGATAAAATAACAGTGCGAAGTTGTAGATAATGAAGGTGATCAGATACTATTACAATTAGTCTGTGTGTATCGGACTAGAAAATTATGTGAATTTAATCTCCATATTGGTCCTATAGTAAACCTCAGCATAGTTTCCATTCCATCGGCCTTGAGACTGATTTCGAAATCTTCGAACGTCTGTCATACAATTCTTCATTGCGAATTGCTAAACTCATTTCTGATCAGAGTATCGATGAAGCTAGTTTTTGACAGAAAATTCTCGTTATGTTACATTTAACTCAAATTTACCATCAAAATTGTTGAAGGGGGATTTATCTATGCGTGCATTGTGTACATACAAGTTTCCTTGACTCTATATCCCACTGCTCTCTTACCGTCGTACATCTTCATACAAAATGTATTTATTCACGAGTCGATCATTTTTGTAGGATCAAAGGATTAGGTTAAAAGCATTTTGCATGTTTTGGTGCACAGCGTCCCTTGAAGCCCAAAAGTTCACAAGAATTATTTATGCTCACAGGTCTGCTAATTCTGTATTTGTGTCATGGGTCTCGTTTTAAGAAATTTATGTCTGTCGCACACGATGGCAGGACGTTATGAAATGTAGTTTTAGTTTTATATACTTGGAAAAAATCTGTGAACGTTGAAATTTGAACGTTAAAATCACCTATCCAAGGTGGTGTAAATCCTTATATTTGAATGTTTTAAGCAAACAATGCTTCGGGTCGTCTCTGCGTGCCTCTCTAACTCGTGCTATTTTGATCTCCAAGTTCAACTATTCTGTTTCTAAGGAAAATTTTGCTCATTCAATGCATAAAGCATTTCTTAACTTTGAATGCAAAGCTGAAAAAGAGGGGATTTAGCTAAAAGACATTTTCGTGACGAGATGTTGACCTCCCGAGAATTTATCTTTGAAAATCCAGAATCTTATTTGCCGCCGATTAAAGTTGAACAAAAATTGTTCCCAAATTCCACGGTAAACATTTAATAGCACCCGCTGGTCTAGATCAAAATTACGTAGAAGCTATTATAATTGTTTTTCAAAGTATGTAAAATACTTCTAATAATTTTGAGGTGTAGGTAAAAGCACAAATTTTGCTGCGTTTCCACCTACTGGCAGCTAAACGAACGTGAATTCTGTCTAGTTTCCTTAAATATTCCAGCGCTTTCACAAGCACTTTTCTTCATTGTTTAATTATTGCGATTTATTTAGTTGCTACAATCGTATCCTAATTTTGTTTCCTTGCAATGGGGTGAAAGCAGCACTGAATCTTTAACACTCTCTCTCTCTCTCTCTCTCTCTCTCTCTATCACAGGTTACTCAGGCATGTCACCTCGCGGAAGAAGAAAACAAGGTTTGCATTGAGATCAAAAATTCTGTTTCTTCTATCCCAGCGCCTGTCGTAGCATTTAGACATTCTGCTAGAGCAAAGACTTCGATATGTCCAATCAGGGGGATTATTTCTCGAATAATCAGCTGAACTTTGGCGTATTTCGTCAAAACTCAGAAGCACCTCAATTGGAGCAGGAGGGGATATCAGAAGAAATTATGCCAGTCCCGCGAAATAGTGGGATTGTAAATGATCAAGCAGAGATGGCAAAGAACACGATGCTCATTCCCTTCAATTTGTTAGCAAACCAATCACAACATCAACCATTTGAGGGCATCGCAGCTGATAAGCAACGAGTTGAACAAGCGTCTATGTATCCTATACAAATGCAACCAAATTGCATACTTCCCTTTCCAATTCATTCCGAATTCCTAGATACACCCTCAGCCCAGTACAGGGACTCACGGCGAACAACAGAACAAGATTTTCCCCAAATAATTAATGGTTATTACGAATCAAATCCATCGAACCAACTTATTCCTGATTCTCATGATTTTCCTAATTTTCTTACTGGACAACCGAATTCGATCCCTTTTCCATGCCAACCTCAATTTGAGCAAACTCACATTAGACCAGTTTTCAACAGTACTTCAGTGCCAGATCTCCCACCAAAAGGAAACCCTATCAAATTCGGAGAAAGGCACTCAATCGATGAGAACAATTCAAGAACATTTACTGATGTAAATAGAAATCCGACAATGATACAGCACGCCAGACGTCCTCAATACACCAGAGAAAACGATTGTCATACTGGGTTGAATTCTGCAGAAAGACTCTCGGTTTCAGAGCTCCAGATTGAAGCAGACTATCTGTGTCAAGTGAATCGCGTTACTAGTACCCCTGTTGAGACTCAACAGTCGATACGCGTTCAATCCGGTGCTGAAATCGTCCTGCAGTCTGCAAAGGATTCGAATGTCAATGGCAATCAACAATTTCGTTCAATACAATTCGGCTCAAAATGGAAGGTGCCATCTCAGTTTGCTTGTAAGATGCATCCAAGTTTCTCCACTAAAATTTACTGTTTGACCCACAGTTGCACCATCTGTGGTGTGTGTGCCAGTGAAGTGTGTGGCACTCACGGAGCGTGCAAGTTGGTTCCTAAAAGGAAAGTGCCATCTCCTCTACTCCTCAACATTATCCGACAACTCGACAGAATTTTGAAGAATGTGGATCTTTGCATGCAAAAAGCAGGCGTTCGGAATATTTGGGAAGTTTGTAGACAGCTGAATTTACCTTTGCTTAACTGCTCTTTTAAGAACACTAAGAATTTCCAGAAGACAGATAGAATAATGTTTATTTTCGACAAATTGAACGAACTGCTTCTAAAAATTGGTATGGGGCGCGATAGCATGAACCACTTAAAGTACAAATTGGCAATATGTGAAGAACTTTTCCATTTAGAACCAAAATTGTACTTAAGTAAACCCTTTCTTCCTCAAACGAAAAACATAACGGAGATGCGGCAGCTCAAACTAATCGGCCAAGGAATTTGTGAAGTAGTTTGTGGATATGAAACAAAATTCTACATGCAGTTCCTTACTAAGAACAAGAAGCATCGTTGTCACATTCCAGTTGATCAAGTGACGATTAAAGCTGTCATGATGGGAGGACAATGCTACCCCGTGCAAGTAAAAGATTGCAAAATGCCCGGTACACTGGAAGCTACCTATACATGCTTCGTGCCTGGTGTCGTTACTTTAAAGATACAGGTGGGCTCAGATCCCAACGAACGTGACAAAGTTTCCTTAGTTAAAATGAACAGATATAGACAGATGGAAGTGAAGTCGTATTTGGGATGTGACATGTTCAACAAACCTTGGGGCATCTGCGTTTCCCGTTTGGGGGAAATTTTTGTTGCAGACAGATGTAATCACAACATCAAAGTGTTCACAAAGGATTTTCTATTTAGAAGAGTTATATCAGAACACGGACAAGAACATGGTCAGCTTTGCAGACCGACTGGCATTGCTATTGACAGGGAAGAGAATTTGGTTGTCTGTGATAAGGATAATCACCGTATCCAAGTCTTTACACTGAATGGAAAATTTCTTCGTTCTTCACAGAACAGCATAGATATGCAAGTTTTAACATATCCTTGGGCAGTTGCTGTAAATTCTAAGAACGAGTATATTGTCACCCATTCAAAATTCAAAGTGACAATCATGACATCCAACTTTGCACATCTCACTGATCTGTATGCTGCTCCACCTGGACGCAATCCAGAGTTGCAATTCAACCCACGGGGAATCTGTGTTGACTATTTAGATCAAATGTACTTCTCAGATTTTGAAAATGGGCTTATCTATCGAGCAACTCGAGAGCATCCATATTTCGAAGAGTTCTTTGCCAGCTGCGAACAAGATGGAATCAAGTTTGGATCTCCTTCTACAAGAATTCAGAGCATTACAATGGATTCCAGAAGTAATTTCATTGTTGCAGATTCAAAAACGAGCAGAATTGAATTCCGAAGCTACGCTGGTGCCCTGCTTGGAGAATTGAAGGTTGACGGTAAAGCCATGGCTGTAGCTGAGTTGCCTGACTTACAAGGTTACTATGTAGTCGTGCTTGATGAGTGTAAGTTTGGTCTCGCAGTGGTGGGTCCAAAATCGATGACTGACATTTCTAGCGGCTTAAAAATATAAGATAAAATCTGATTTTGAATTTCAAGGAGCAAAACAACATGAAATTTTGAAGTTCAACCTACGTCGAATAAATTTAACACCAGTGTCTTCACAGAGGGCTAATGATATATTAGCCCTTATTAACATCTATAATTTCCTAATGGATGGTAATTGCGTTGAACAGCACACTTACCAAATCACGGTGGATCGATCAAGCTATTCGGGGTACTCGCTTCATCCATGAAAATTTTCTTACAGTAACACTTATGAATCGAGGTTTCACTGCTGCTATCACAATTCTGTTATCATAATTTTAATATCACTATTCTATTATCATTATTCTAATATGGTGATTTTGTTATCACAGTTACTCATGAATACCTACAAATATTGGCGAGTTTACTTTTACATGCTTCATGTTTTTGGTTTGATTCGCTGTTCGTATGGACGAATTTCTCGTTTGAACGTTTGCAACAATTTAGTCATTTGAGCATTGTTTAGCTTCTTAGTAAATTCAAATGTTTCTATGAAAAATCCTGAGGTCGACATTATTGTTCTAATGCTTTGTTTCAAGCAACTTTCTTTGTATGATTGCCGTACGATAAATTTACAGAGAAAATCCGATTAAAACTTAAATTTAAAAAACTATTTGTAAATATCTACCGGTGCTTTTAAGGCATTGAATATGGGTGTAAAATTTACAATGCATATTTATTGGACTGTAATTTTAAAACTATTTTTAATCCAGCCTGTTATAAAATGTTTTGTTGGTACTCTGCGCTGCAATTTGCATCACACTCTTTAGAGGTAGTCAACTGAGACTTAGATTTTATTCCACAATTTATCGCTACACAGAAATAGCACTTGCACGGTCAATTCAGATTTAGATAAAAATACTCGTCCATTATTGATTCATTGTTGAATTTATTATTGACCACACAAGTTGACATATGGACAGACATGACTCACTAGGACTGTGATGCAGCTTTCTTTTACATCGTTTCCCGCTCTGTAACGCCTGCCTGGTCATGAACGTTAAGCAGCTGTGTGGCGCAGCAGTGACGGTCTATTTGATGCTAGTGTACGAGGCTTGTGTTCTCCTTATGTCACTCAAGTAAATTGTTGTCCACTATCATGTCTCTCTAGTTAAAACTTCTAGAACTAACAAACTGTTGGAAGTCGTCGCGCATCATTGAAAACCCTTAGCGTTTTCGTCGTTAAATTTTCCGGCATGTTAGATGCAAGTGTTGGCACAACTCTAATTCATGCGTTGCCATAAGCAGTTATTCTGCGTGAAAAGTTTAACAAACAAAAAACTAGTTTAGAGCTCCATATCATAACTGAAACATGTTGCAAAATAACACTTATTTTTTATCGTGCTTGATGAGTGCAAGTTTTACGTTTTTGTTGTTGTTTTGTTTGTTTATTAAAATAGGAATTAAAGCAATATTTCTTATAACTTTAGTTAAACAAACTCACTTGGCGGTTTTGTGAGTGGTGAGTGACGGTTTTGTGAGTGGTGATTGACGGTTTTGTGAGTGGTG
>VCRD01003948.1:40068-54066 GCA_006783055.1 Trinorchestia longiramus
GTTTGCCCCCTCTGCACTGACCCCAGCTTGACCCCTGCACTGACCCCCGAGCCTGTTCCCCTCCACACCTACACTGACCCCAACCTCACCTGAATTCCTGTTAACTTGCTTTTGCGGGATGATGATCTGCGTGCTGAGGGCGTCCTTGGTGTTAGCTACAGGGTGGTCCAGCAGGCATATCGCCCTAATTACCTGTCCCACCTGGAGCACAACGTCACAGCTTAAGGCAAGCTTTCAGTTCACACGAGAAGTACATTCTTCTATTTATGTTTAGAGCCAAACTGAATGACAAATAATTTCATTCACATAGTTATACTGTAACTTATCGACGAAGAGCTAGATTTATAACGACAGATTAACAAATAAATAGCCATAGTGGGGGGAAACAAGTATTCGTACAAATAAATTATTTTATTTTTTATATAACCAAGTAATAAATGAACATGATTTTCATAAACATGTAACTTTATACAGATGCTCATATATACAAAAACTAAATACAAATATTTCAACAGGTGTAAATAATATTTTTCCATATTAATGGGTGAAAAACTAATCGCACAGTACAACAAAAATACATATTACTTCAACATTTAATAGTTTGTAGAATAGTCTTTATTTGCTTCAACAGCGACCAATCTCTTTCTGCAGTTTACAACTAATGATTTGAAAACTTCAATTGGTATTTTGTCCCATCCTTCCTGGCATATGGCCTTCAGATTCGTAATGTTTGTTGGTGCTCTCGATTTTATTTGAATTTCTAAGTACCGCCACAGGTTCTCTATTGGATTCAGATCCAGGGACTGACTAGGCAATTTCAAGACATTTACACTATTATCAGCTAACCAATTCTTCGTAGATTTCGCTGTGTGCTTAGGATCATTACCCTGTTGAAGAATCCAATCCTGAGGAAGTTGAAGTTTCTGAACAGAAAGCATTAAGTTTGCTCCTAAAATATTTTGATATATGTAGTGCGGTATTCATTCTACCGTCTACGAGTATTACTGATATTTTACCAGGTCCTTTCACAGAGAAACATCCCCAAACCATGATGCAGCCACCACCAAACTTAAGTTGGAATGTTATTCTTTGGGTTAAAGGCTTCATAATCCTTCCTCCACACATGGTTCCGAGAATTAGGCCCAAACAACAATTTGGCTTTCGTCTGTCTATAGCACTCTCCCAATACGATTTTTCCTTTACCATATTTCCCCAGACGAATTCCAACCAAGTATCTGTGTCTTTTCAATAGAAGTGGAGTTTTATGAGGGGAGCACGACTTTAGACTATTCTTGTGAATTTCGTTGCTTATTGCCTGATTAGTTACACAAGTTGCTGATAAACATGGATCATCCTGCAACTCTTCACGGATAATCATTGGATTTTGCACCACACGACACACGGTCAAGCCAGCTGTTCAAGGTCTCACCTCATTACAAGAAGAGTTTGTATCTACAATAAGAGTAACTTGCAACAAACAAGTTGTACTTGACGTGAGTTGCAGTGAGCAGCCTCACAGACGCACCTGTTTAACCTTATCAGGCACGTAGGTAGGGTCGCAGTACACCTGCTTACACTTGGCTGTCTCAGAGCCACTCCGCACTCCCGATACCTTGCCGTCTGTGAACACGATCTCATCGATGGGCTTGTCCAGCATATACGTGCCTCCGTAGATTGCTGATAATCTGCGTACAACGAATCTTATGGAATATTCATTGTGGATTGAAGGGCTGGTCGTTGATGTAACGCAAGCACAATACGAGTACTGCAAACATGTCTTAACATTTACACAATATAACAGAACAAAGCTAACACCAATAGACAAGCAGGTGGTGCCTCTATTCTATTTGAGAGAAAGCAGGAAACCTTCCGCGTCCAAGTAGACAACAAGCTTCCTTCCTCGAGGAAGCAGGCAGAACCAAACTGCAGTTGATAAGGAGCAGTAGTCTCTGAGTTAGGTAAGGTTAAAGAAGTTTTTCTAATAAGGGTTTTAATTATTGAAAGTAACATTACGCTGAAGCAACGGCACCACAGATATTAAGAATATTTACGTGGATAGGAAGTTCTCACCTCGCAAAGCCCTGGGGCAGCTCGCCCAGCCCATAGAGAGGGTAGAGGTAGGGACTCTTGCCGTAGCGAGCCAGGGAGTCGGAGTAGAGGCGGATGCGCTTCAGGCAGTCGAGGGCCGGCTTGGCCAGATAGTCGTCATCCCTGCAAGAACATGCCCTCTTGATAATTACGACGGTACTCGCCCTCATGTTCGTTACAACGGTACTCGCCCTCACGTTCGTTACAACGGTACTCGCCCTCACGTTCGTTACAACGGTACTCGCCCTCACGTTCATTACAACGGTACTCGCCCTCACGTTCATTACAACGGTACTCGCCCTCACGTTCATTACAACGGTACTCGCCCTCACGTTCATTACAACGGTACTCGCCCTCACGTTCATTACAACGGTACTCGCACACGTCACTGCTATACTAATTGCATGACACAAAATAACAAAAGCCATAAATATGGTAGTGATACAACACATGCTTCCTGCATTATAAGCGATGACATTCTTAGCCGATAAATCTGCACAATCCATTTTTCTTTTAGTATTGACCATGAGCTAGCAAACTGGAACTGTTCCGCAGGTGCTGTTTTCACGACTTGATTACAAATGTCGGTCCATTGGTGTGCTATTAGCACTTCTCAAGTAATTGCACCAAATTTAAAAATAGTGTCAGGAGTTGACAACTTGAGACGACTCATTGGATACGGGAATGAAGGAAGTGGCAATTTCCACTTCAGCTCATGACACACGGTTACTTCAAAAGTTAAATGGATCCAAAGATGCACACATGAAACTTGACACAGAGCACAAACTGTACTCAATACAAGCACTGAGAATGTAACCTGTAGAGAGCGAGGGCGTGTCCGGTGATGTCGATGGTGTTGCGGTCGAGGTTGAAGTGCGCAAAGACGGCACTCATTGGGGTGGTGTTTGGGTCAAAGCCTGCCATTGCCTTCCAGCTGCTGGGGTCATCCTCCTTGAAGTCCTGTGCGAACACTAGGAAGTTCCTGAACCGCCGCTTCTCGAACATCCCAAGCAGGTCTGCACAGATATGTTTATGTCTTTATACAATGACTTGTGGCACGTTATTAGATGCAAAAATCACAATACAATACATTTATTTACAAACACACAAGGCTTAAGGATGTTCATCTCTCAATTAACTCTGTCTGATTAATTAATTTTGTGAAAAAAATACAAAAACTCAGATGCACAAATTATGATAATTTCCTTTATCACTGGATCTTCATAAAAATATTAGAATACAGTGGCAAAATCTCAGAGATTTTCGAAAGTAAATTTAGTTGAAGAGACACAAACTTTCGCAGTGTGGTGGTTCCAAATCTTTCAATGGAGTAACTTGTGCATCTCTTCACAAGAAGTAGGCATTTACTAGACATCAAATAACAAGATGGAGATCGTTATGCACTCTCAATCTCAAGTACACTACTCACTGAGCTGTCTTGAGACTGCAGCACTCGTCATTTGACCTGACGTGAGGGCTTCCCTTGTTACCAACTGACCTGACGTGAGGGCTTCCCTTGTTACCAACTGACCTGACGTGAGGGCTTCCCTTGTTACCAACTGACCTGACGTGAGGGCTTCCTTATCATCAGAAGGCACCTTGGAGATCTTGCTACCCTTGTACACGTAGCTCCCTTCGACACTTTTGAACTCTAGGTAGCGCGTCACGCCCGTGTGGATGAGCAGCTTCACCAGCTGGCCGTTTGCCATCAGGAATTTCGGAATCAGGTCTACATTCCAGTCCCTGCACAGAATGCCCAAGCCATCATATTCCTGAATACATCAGCTGTAGGAATAACTCTAAAAGGAAACTGCCTTACAAAACGTGGTTTTCAGTGACACGGCACTCTGAGTCTTTGTCAAATTACTTGGTCAATTGGCCAGGGTCTGCAGCAATCCTTACTGCACACTTGCAAAAAACTAATTTCGGTCCAGATTTAAAACACTATACTGAACACAATTTTATTTAGTGCCTCAGAATCAGGTGGATGAAACCAAAACAAATATGTATCTAGGAGGGTGTACAAATTGACAACTCAAATGAGTAAAAAAAGACCAAACACATAGGATAACAAAGCCTGCACAGTATTTAAATTTAATGAACAGGCTCCTGCTGCTGATAGAGTGAGCAGCAGCTACAAAGAATGCCCAGTGCTTATAGCTTACCAACTAGCCTGGACACAATCACCACAAAATTCATATCACAGGGCCTCACACATTCCACCCATGGTTTTAAAATGCCCTCACTCATCTCATCAAAACATTGGTAGCAGAAGATGAACATAAACAGTAACTGTATTTCTGACAATACAATTGTCACTTCTTGAAAGACTAGCATGCATGGAAAGACGGACAAATCACTTCCAACAGAAGCAGACAACTAATAAAAGAACAAGCTGAAGTAACACAAATGGCTCATATTTCAGACCTGATGCCTTACCTGGTCCTGCCATATGCTTCATCAGGGTTGGGCATCTCAAACTTGGCAAAAAGATCCTCCAGAGGAGTGATAGAGGCACTCTCTCCCCCGTAATACTTGTTGCGGTCCATGTGCAGCACCTTCTTGCCAGACACAGACAGCATTCCTGAGATGATGCATTCCTGCACAATAATTTAACTGAATTAACTCATCTCAAAAATTAAACTGGAATATTATCAAGGCTACAAGATGCTTTTACTATATTGACATTCAAATTAAAATCATTTTCTATTTCTTTTTCTTAGTTCTGTATAGAAATAAGGATTATTTTTATGATATCAAACAAAATATAAAACTATAAATGAGAAACTATAAAGTATTTCAGTGATGCACATCACTGCAATAATACATATGCCTCAGGAGTCAAGAAAGATGTAGAATCAGTACTTTAGAACACTGGGGGTTCTTTTTCCAATATTTTACGACTATTTTTGAATGCTTTCCAAGTGCCAGCAAAAGAATATTTTGGGGCAGACACTGATACTTTAATCCAATATCCTGAAATTGTAGGTGGTGGTAGGTTCTAGGTGATATAATCTTACCTTCAGATTTTTTAAGTTCTACAGTCTATGTTTCCATTTGTAGTGTAATATGTGCAGTTTTATTTCAAATCAGTTTTTTTAATAGTTAATACCACAAGTTTTAGAGTCAGGCAGACACCAGTACATTACATCAAGAAAAACAATCTAAATTTATTACACTGATAATAAGGCCTCAACATTTCATGGTAATGCTTTCACAGGAAAAAATTCAAAAACCAACAAATACTCTGGCATATTAGAGCTATACATGGGTTAAAAAATAATGAAAAATACATGGAGATAATATTAAGCTACAAAGACCATCTCTCAGGGTTTCTCTGAACTGCATGGCAGTGTCCAAAAATCTGTCAAAACTAACTGCACTTTTTAACTTTCTAACAGACTGAGGAAACTTTAATTCTGGCCATGCCTGCTCCCCTCCCAGGGCTTCCTCACACGTGTGCACTCTTGAAACGAGCAAAACTCGGAGGTCTGCACAAGCTAGCTTTCAAGCTTCAATAAGCTCAAGAACCTTGTGGCAATGTATTGAATAGTGATGTACAAAATTAATGATATTAACTTGAAAAATTTCTGTCCATTATGACAAATATAATAAATGTGTAATGAATCTCTCATTAGAACAGTCATCTTCTATATGCAATATTGAGTTAATCATATTTCTTTCATGTCTTTCATAACAGATTCAATATAAATAATTTTAACACTGGCAGGTCTGCAGCATTGCTTAAGTAGGTATGCACTCATAGAAGCAAAACAATCATTATCTCATTAGAGATTACTGTGTTGCTATGTCAAATATGTTGCTATGTTGATCATATGTTATGCTATGAAGATTAAATGTTATGTCATGTCTCCTGCCATGCAAGTAATAAATGTTTACCATGTATATCATAAACGTTATGGTATATAGAACATAGCTGTTATGCCATGCATCATAAAAAATTTAAAGATCAGACGTCAGCATATGATAACAACAAATCTAAATGTCCCACGCGACTGCAGAACTCAATCCACGTTATTTATTATCGATGCCGTATTGGCACTTGCCGCATTACTGCCAGCACCAGCTGGAAATCTGTCTGCTTAGTCTCAGCGTACATAGCTCCTCTCAATGACTTCCCTCAAAATAAGTTGCTTACTCTAAATTATATAGCCGCTTAGCAAACTTGAATCATCTATCGGAATTCATCATTTTCTCTTTTAACACGGCTTTAAATTGTGTACCTGCATATCATCACGCGCCAAACGAAACTTACTTTCAGGCCAGTGCCAAGGACGATGCAATCATATTCTTCATCCATATTTGATAGTTAATTTATTAGTCTATTTTTCTGTCGAAAACCCAAGTCGACCACAGTTACTTGTCACAGCAGCACACCCTCTATCTCAAACCTCCGACTCAACCCCTGGCTGTAACTGATGTGTTGCTGCCAGCTGTTCATTTTACCCTAGCAATAGTGCAAGCCGCGCCTCGAATTTTTCAGTAAAACTATTTTCACCCTACAAATTATATCACTTCATAAATATCTATAATCCCTAAAAGTACCTTGACTTGTATACTTCCTCGATCTTTAAGTTTCAAATGAAAAAAGAAATTTCAAAGCTGCAAGTGGAACGGGAACGATTTATTTTAGAATCAATGAAGTGAAGGGATAAAAAATTCAAATAACAATTTCCATGCATAATATTATGTGTTCATAAAACTCTAATAGGTAATCAAAGCTTGATTCTGTTACCATTATCAAGGTAATATGTTTATGCATTTTTTTAGTCAATTTCTACCTATACATAATAGATATTTTCTGCACAATGACTTTTGTTCCCGTATACACTTTCAGATTTACTTGGTTGTAAAGTTATGGTATGGTAATGATTAAGTAGTGCTGGTGGGATTTCCAGCTACCAAAACTTCACAGCAATATTTTTCTCTGGTTTAATTTTTTTGCCTGTGTGACCTCAATGAGGGAAATGAGAGGACTCCTGAATATGACTTAGCTTTATTTCAGTCATATGGCACGCTAAATTATTTGGAGGATCTTGAGCAGCATTGAGCCAGTCTGAAGCTTCCAGGAGGTAGGGATGACACAGTCCGGGACAGGCTAAGCCCAGAACTTCAGTGACGGCAATTGATGTGCTCCACAAGTATAGCAGGATGTCGTGTACAATAAGTAGTATGTAGGCAGTGAATTTATATTGCCAGTGAGGGTGTCAAATACAATTAGCACATCACTTACAGTGAGTAGGTATTTGCATATCACATACAGTGTGCTTTATACTGCAGTGATGGTAGTTCTAATTTGCAGTGAGTAGTGAGTTGTTAGTTGTAAATAGTTAATAGTGAAGTATGAGCAGGGGTGGATGACTCCCTCCCAAACGCCTGAGAACAACACGAAATTTTGAGCATTTTATCCAGGATCCGTATGCCTCATCAAACATCAATGCAATTCCTTTAACCATGAAATGATTGACTTGCAGAAGGCAGCATCAGTTAAAGTTATTCAGTATGATTATCTTGTTAAGGTTTAATCCAAACACTCCTTTACAATAGGGTAAGGGCTCACTCACATATATACAGCATTAATTCTTTTCACATTGACAAGAGAGCATTTGAGTCACGATTGATTTTACAAGATATCAGATTAGCAAGGATAGTTAAATTATATCCCTGGCATAACTTACAAAGATTTGTATTGATATGCGAGAGCAGTCTTCCATAAACAACATAAAAGAAAATAATTTAACATTTAAACATAAGGCATGACACTTTAGAGCCTTTCAATATTAAGAGATCTAAATTTGTAATATTTACAAAATAGTAGATTTGCATTTAGTTTTCACATAAGTACTCCTCATACATAAATTAGGGATGAGAATAATAAAACTGATAATCACATACTACCAGGTACAAGGAAATGCACATCTTAGAAAATAATGACTAAAAAACATTACTGACGCAAATAAAAGGTTGTCTTGAAATATTCACCCGGCTGCCTAAGATGTTCCATATGAACACAAATATTCTGAGCACCATTTATTGACTCAAAGTCTAGAGATCTACAAGTTCTAGAAAAATAAATCACAAGGACAATTGTAAGCATTAGCACAAGTTCTAAAAATACCTAAGAATTAAATGCTCACCAGGGAATTCTATACCACACGTCACATGTTAAAGTTTGCGAGTGAAGTTCTCGAACTGGAGAAGCTCCACTTCAACAATGCTCTTGAGAATGTCGCCACGAAGATAAGCTTTAGTTAAGGAACACTCGATGGCTATTAATACTTAATAAAAAAAATTTCCAATAATATGCATGAATATGGATGTTTTAATTGTAAAAAGTTAATGAAAATTACTTGTATTTTAGTTTTATTTTTAGTTTTAAAAATGAAAGTTATTTTAATACTAGTAAATTCATGACATTTAAGGGGGTACGTATATGATGGTACAAGATTTAGCCGCCTAAAAACGGTTCGCATTTTTTGTACTGATTGCAAGCAGTCAGTCCCAGTATTCATCCAGCATTTTCATTTCGAGTACCTATCTTACATTCAGTACTCATTCCAGCATTCGTCTAGAACTTTAGATACTGAATACATAATATTACAGAAAAAATTAGTGTTCTATCACCCTAATGACCATCTAAAAGCTTTTCAGCTAGGAATTATTTTACTCCTGACTACAACTGCATCCATTCATAAATGTATGCGGGTCAAAAAATTATTTCACACTGCTCCCACTTGAAACCTCCCACTGAAAAGGATAGGTAGATAATTCATGAAAGAATTTTAAAACTGTTTGCCAATTAATTATATATACATATATATATATATATATATATATATATATATATATATATATATATATATATATATATATATATATATATATATATATAAATCAAAAAACTTATACTTTGAAACACAAGACTTTTCAAACAAGGAATATATGCATATACAAGAAACAACTCAACCTAGCCTGACAATTTTCAATTATTCTTTGAGTTATAATCCAACCTAGGTAGCCAGTCTAAATACCCGCTCTATGGTCCTCTGCCTGTTTAGGTGCCGGTGCAGTCGGTATCTCAGAAATTGGTCGAGGTTTGGTATGTCTCATGGCGTGCACTCACACTTGCGATGCGGAAAGATCCGGGTTCAATTCACACATCGATGGATGAGAAACATGTCCCGGACGTTGCAATGCTAGACGCTCGGAGTAAGAATGTAGCTTTATCAAGCTTACTAAAACATCCCAGCGATTCTCTATTTCAAGTTACAGCAGAGCAGACGGGAATTGTGGTTGGGAGTATTATTACTACCCTTAAGATGTTAAGATTATGAATTGATATTCCACTTTATCTGTGCTGTATATTCGACTAGAAATTAAGTTTCGCAACTCTCTCATCCTAGCCACCACTTACTTGGAAAACCATATCCATACTACATTTCAATAAACAGAGCTAAATCAAGTTTGTTCTAGTTAAACAGGATAAATGTCGACGTTTCGTGCTCTGATCAGGTCTTGAAAATAAACAAATGAAACATTGTTGATCAGGAAAACTATCATATCCTAAAATAAAAAGTTTATATAACATTAATTCATAACCATTATATTATTTTTCTTCAATGATCATATACAAAGTTTTTTAATTGTCGATCCGTTATTCTTAACAAATCAAGACTGCCACGTATTAACTACGAATTGATACCTCTCCAATATATTAAATTGAAACTATATTTCCACACCTTATATTCAGAAAACATATTTTTTTGACCATGTTGGGATTCCAACTTTTGTCATATCTGAGTGATGGCTTGCCGGAGTAAAACATTTTTCTTCATCTCATATGTAAACGTAAAAGTTTGGTCAAAATGTTATTTAGAATTTTCATCTGTGAATTCTTTTAATAAAAGGTGAACTATCTGAGTAAAGGTACATAGAAGTCAAATTAAATGGACCTCACTCTTACATGCATTAATAGTATTTTGTAGATTCAATTGGTGCCATGTAAAAATTGTGTCCCCTAAACCTACTGATATGTGTGTGTTTTGTTTACCCTGTCTTAGGGAATATCCATATTTTCCCAGGTGGCTACTCAACAACGCCCCGAAATTTTTGCACACCCGCTGTGTGAACTAGTCCCTCATATCCTGCTTTACTATACAACTGGTCATGATCTTATACATAAGTATATACTTTTTTCATGCATATTAATTTAAGTGGTATTTTTTGACAATAGAACTAACTCTACGAGCATGCTTTTCTTGCAAATTTTTGATGATAAACAGAATAATTTCTTAACGATTCATTAAAGTTTTGTATACTCCAACTCAAGCAAACACAGTTTTTTAGTTCATCCGTTGCATATTTTTTGCTTATTTACTTTTTAGGTTTCACTTCAATCAATTTTACAGTTTATAAAATTTAAATTCATACATATATTCATAAAAGATGTAGTAAACCCATTTGATTGGAAGTTTGGTTCACAATTGTACTCCTACTGTAAATAATAGATAAGAAATCGAGATAGAAATATCATCGAATCTATCTAATCTATTTTTTATGCAATTGGTAGTCGGCTCCTGTCTCTTTGTTTTTCAATTTAAAAAAGTAAAATCTTATTCTCATTTAGGTCACTACCTAAACCTCGCTGCCCCTAAGTCAAAAGAAAAGAAGAAAAACGAAATGAATTTTATTCCAATCATTGGCACATCACATAAATATTGGTCGTTCAAGTCTTAATACTGATATGTCAAGACTAGAAATGATGCTACCAGCGACCGTCTCGTTTTTATATTGTGACTTGCGTTCTAAGGTAGAAGCTCGTATGGATGAGCTGGACGTGTTAGAAAATAACCTGTTTTACTCAGACAATTCAGCCTTCTTGGCCTCCTGCTTCACAAGTAGGAGACATTCAATTGCTGCGTGGAGACTCGAACTAGGGACTTGAAACCCAAGTCATGTCAATAATTCCCCGACTGCGGTGGATACTGGAACGTATAACCTACTGAGGCACGCACGAGTATACAGTGCTACCACGTTAAGTCCAACATAACATTGCTTAAAATATCATATAAATTTTTTTAATATACAAGATGGCTGTTTTTTTAAATATTATTATATATCAAGGATTTACGATTTGTATTTGCAATGCTAACAACGTATGTTGGAAGACATAACACTCTTTCCTAAAATTTAGTGTTTGTATCAACCCACAATATTAGTTTAATATGATGTGAAGAGGGAATTTACTATCAAAGGAGTTAAAAATAACTGATACTAACTTAAACATTGTAATACATGTAAATTTTTATGAGTTGAAATGAACAGGGAACAGATTTAATAAAACATAAAGGCTATTTATTAATGTCACGTCCCTTACGCTTTATGACTTACAAAACACGATCATTTGCCGATTCAGTCCATTTTTTTATTGAAGCAGATGACACCGACCTCGATGCGATTACTATGGCATTCCATAAGTCTTTTTTCGAAGTAATTTGCCGACCATCGGAATAAATTTCTCTTTTGATTTATGATCTCAAATCTGGTGAATTTGGAGGCCACACCACCAAATTGTCGTCTCTGAATCATAACGAAGCCAGATATTGCTTAGCTGCTTTGGCTGAATGCAAAGGTGCATTATCTTGTATGAACAGAATGTTTTTCCGAAATGACACAGGCTGGTTTTCAAGCAAAGGCAAAAGTGCTTGATTCCAAATTTCCTGAATGAAGCTGAGTTAATTTTAACACCACGGGAACCATGACAGGTCCTATACGTCATTTGTTTATTATTCCTGCCCACAACATAACACTACCTCCATCTTGAGGGAGCCGAAAACGGTGATGCAATTTAGCACCAATTTCAACCCAGCCTCTGGACCATCCAGCGTAGCTCTTGTCTCATCAGTGAACATTACGTACTTCATATCTTACTTCATATACGCCTTACCCCATTGAAGCCTCAGCAGGATGTGCTGTAGCAAGAATGGTATCGCTCTATATACCATTCATATCATAAAGTATATTTTATAATCTTAATTCTAATTTCCTTTCGTTATAATAACAAATACATTTTCAATATAAATTAGCCATAGATAGATAGATTGATAGAGAGAAAGAGAGAGATGAAGATACATTGTCTATTATATTTGTAGACTAGTGTACCCAGCCGTCAAAATGGCGGCAGGGATTCCGTGATAATAATTCAGTGCCGCTCGCCAATGAACAACAATTCCAACAATTTCAATTTTTCTCCTTTCGTGCAAGTCTTTTCGCGACATGTTAGCTGTCCTTTCCCCAAACCTTTCTCTTTCAATTCTTCTTAGTTCGTTCAAGTCTCCTTACGACAGGGTGGCTATCCTTTCTGCAAATCTTTCCCTTTCTAATCATCTCCTTTCTTCTATTTGTTCATTTGACATCGCAGCGCATACTTCAGCTTTTCTTGCACTATTCATCTTTCTTCTCTCTTCACTACTTCCTCTCGACGAAGTTTGCCTCTTTATACGCTTGTT
This sequence comes from Trinorchestia longiramus, assembly GCA_006783055.1. Taxonomy (NCBI): domain Eukaryota; kingdom Metazoa; phylum Arthropoda; class Malacostraca; order Amphipoda; family Talitridae; genus Trinorchestia; species Trinorchestia longiramus. Next base: position 52,686 of record VCRD01003948.1, read on the forward strand.
TTATGATCACGCTTTATCCTTGCTTCGCGTTCTTGGTAAGTTTTTTGAGAGATAGCTCTTCTCTTTAGCTTAGCATCCATGGCTGGAACATTGGCCGTATCACTAGTACTTTGCTGAGATCTTTACCTTCTTTTCCTCTCGCGTGTTAGTCTGCGTTTTCTTCTTTTCGGTGTGTCTTTTATTGTTGTAATGAATTTTTCAGATTAAATTTGTATCCAAAAACATACTTGTAGATGATACGGCATATCCCCGTTCGATGATATCAAGGCCATTCAGGAGCATCTTGCCGTTGAGAAAAGTTATATTCTGTTTATTATTTTGGGTTGCCGCGGGTAGTTGATGACTTCTTGATGAGGAAAGCCTTCCAGCAAATTGCTAAGGTAGAAACAAACGAACAAACAATCTTTATTTCTAATCGAGTACTCAGTACATAGGCATTTGGTACATTGGTGTTTTCAAATTCTTAAGGTTAACATTCTTAGAGTAGGGGTGATGAAGCTCCATGATCCCGGGAGGTTTGATGGGCGTGTCCATGGGCCATGACTTCTTACCCAGTAAGCCTTACCGATATGTGCGAACTCACGGCACGAAGAAGCAACGAGAAACAACTCGTGTTCACGGCCAGATTCGAACCCGCAGTCTTTCCACATGAAGCAGAGACCTGATACACAACACAAGCCGTAGACCACCCGACCACGGTGGCTACACCATAGGGCAAGCGAAGCTCTTGGCACTTCCTGGCAAAAAAATATCCGAAATAGCTTATGCAGGATCGAAAACCCAATCAAAGGTACAGCAATTCATGTACCACACTTAAAAAAGAGATGTTTTCAAATCAAATAGTACCGAGCTACTTTTCAGAGCGAAGCGGGTTTTTTTAGACACAATGGATGAGGCAGTCCAACAACATAGTTTGAAGTAGAAACAAGCAGTCATGAAGTAGAAAAAGGCTGTAGCTATGCTACATTTTAAACGAATGTTTCCCCCATCTTGCAAGGAAACAAAAAATTGTAATGATCTAGCACTGGGTTTCGTATCTTCATTCAAGATATGGTAATCGGACGACCGCTTCGCGACTGCTGTTGAACAGGTTTGTTAGATATTACTGGGCGAGAAAAAGTTACTGTGCGAGTCTTCACGTTCAGTTCTGAAAGAAGAGTTGGCTTTGTTACAGGTGTCGTCGATGGTACCGCAGCCGCTCTAGCAGGCGCAACCGCTACACTGTTGGGATTAGGAGAATTGAAGATAATGAGAGGATTACACTCTAGTTTACTAGGCAACGAAGCAGCAAGTGGAGACACGAACGACGGTCTGTACGTAGCTGGTTCTGTAGAGGGGTAACGAATCATGGAAGGGTTAGTTGTTGGAGAAGGGTACGCAA